>WSXT02230229.1:0-31476 GCA_011762715.2 Neuroterus valhalla | reverse complement strand
ACAAAGTTCCATTTTTTTCGAGTTGATAGTACACTTTTCTTAAAATTGAGCGTCACGTGACGCAGTGGTCGACCCCCCGACCCCTCTTCATGACAAACCGTGACGAAAACCTCGACCCTCCCTCTCCCCTAGACGCATCACGTGATTTATGGACGACCCCTTGACGAAATTCTTTTAATATTCAGTAGTATTAACTGGCTCTCTGACTTCAAGCGTGTTAACGTGAAGGACCTTGGAAAGGTTAAATTCTGTCTTGGGATGGAATTTCATCAAGGAGATGGGCTTCTAGAAATATCTCAAAGTGGATATATTGGAAATATCCTAAACAAATTTTGGATGGAAAACTCAAAACCAGCAGTAACACTATTGGATTTTTCAGCAAAGTTGAAGAAATCTGACCAAACGTTCATACGCCGGACATAGCCTATGCCGTAGATTATTTGAGCCAATTAATAACTTAAATGGAAGAGAACACTGGACAGCGGCTCAAATGATTCTTCGATATCTTCGTTGGAATTCGAAACTGGGTTTGAAGTACGAGAAAGTTTCAAAACAACTTGAAGGTTTCATGGACTCCGATTGGGCACGGTGCCTGGAAGACCGAAGATCCTATACAGGATTTGTTTTTTACTGGCGAACGGTGTAGTCACCTGGCAAGCCAAAAAGCAACGTACAGTAGCGTTGTCAAGTACGGAAGCAGAATATATGGGCTTTGTGAAGGCTACGAAGGAAGCAACTTATCTGCTAAGGTTTGTGAAAGAAGTCGGATTGGGATATCAGACTGTCATCCCAATCTACATTGACAACCAAGGAGCACAGAAGCTTGCTAAAAATCCGGTGAATTACTCAAGAAGCAAGCACATCGACATTTGTTATCACCTCGTAAGGGAGGCCTTGCAGGGAGGTTGGATCACCGTGGATTACATTCCATCAAGTGAAATGATGGCCGAAGTTTTCACCAAGGGTTTGGGAAGTCCAAAACATCAAAACTGTTTGACTCAGTTCGGAATGAGTTATTCCACTAAGTGTTAGTGATAGTTCGGTCAAAGGTCACTTTTGTCTGAAGAAAAGTGTTAAATTCAGCTTGGTACCTATGCTGACACATTCCTATAAACCACTTTGTATTTATAAGTAATAAAGCAATCAAATCCTTCCCCATATCTGCCCTCATTCAGATAACTATCTTAATCTATCAATGCAAATCCATATTTGTCAGTATTCCAACATACTGAGAGTAAGTCGCGGAATTCAAAATAAGTCATGTCAGTATGAACATATGATCATCATATACATGTCTGCGATTTCTCTCATCCTGTCTGAATAGTACAAGCAGGTTGTCATTGTCATTCAGGAGATGATTGGAATACGAGCGTGTGTCTGTCAGGAAGTAAAACAGTCAACATGGGCGTGTTTGTTGAGCCTTATACGGTGGTACAACTTCCTCATGATCAGTAAATAGAAAGTAGTCAACGCCTTCTATTTTGTTCAACACCCTTTCTAAGAGTTTATACTGTGGCTATTCAATTAGACGGACCACAAAACACTGCACGAATGCTGTCTGGTAGTAGACTACCATTACGTCTCATCCTCTTCTCCTCTGACTGAACAAGGGTGTCAAAGTTAACTAACGGAAGTTTAGTATGTTGTGCCTTGAACCGTATTCCGACTTCGACTACCCAGGTGGCACCAACACGCCCCAAAGACATCTTCATAACTTACCTCTGTGTCTTGGAGCTTGATGTCCTTAAAACCTTCATTTATTAAAACTATATATATATGCAATATACAGTCTTATGAAAGTTGGGTAATCAAGTATCAATATTGTTGTAATAGGTATATCAAAATAGGAACGCATTTATTACAATATCCCTATCATAGATACGTATCTCCATGAAAAATTAAAATACACAAATGAACAGTCTCATGAATCTAGCGTTATCTTTATTTTTTACTGAGTTTTTTAAAATAGAAAAAATATTTTTCTATTCATCACCTGATTCGGATGAATCACAATCGAGGCAATTATCACATGTTAGCACTGAATGTGATTTACAAACACTCTTGTTACAACAAATACAGCGTAATTTAGTTATGTGGTTCTTCTTTGTGCCGCAAATGTAACAGAAACTTTGTCTGTTTGGATTCACAACTTCATTGCTGGTAGTTTCCTGTTCTCGATACTGGGTTAGGAAAATTTTCAAATCTTTGGGAAGTGAATTCACATTTGCTCGTTGCCTCAGGTTTTCTTCCATCAGTTTCAGTGCCAACTCGAAAACATACTGCCGCCTTCCTAACGATTCCAATGAATTATTCATTCCATATATCCTCATGGAATTTATTCCAGCGATATCGAGGTCTCGGAAGAAAATAACCGTTGGCCACCTCTGTGTTCTTCTGGATGTCGTAATCCGCGAACACATCAGATCAACGTTATCGACCCGTCCTTTTGTGGCGTTATAACCCATTATCTGCACTGGCTTGCCTGTTTTCTCTTTCCCCTTGTGTTGATAACGCAATGTCGATAAAACTAAAACAATGTTCTTCTTTTTGGTAGCATATGAGATCAAAGTTGCAACGTCGTTACACCCATATAAATGATTGCCAGGAACGAGTTTGGCATTTTGTTCCATGAATTCGGGCATTTCAGCTTTTTTGCTTCTTAGTGTCCCCAGAAAGGTCAAGCCGACCGATAAAAGATATTCAGCCAAGGGGCAACTGCTAAACCAGTTGTCTGTTGTAACATTACGACTAGTTTTTTTCAATGGATCACACAAATTCGTCACTTTATCAAATGGCTTATTGGAGGTAGAGCTGTAGGGGCCAGGTCTCTGGGTCCCGCAATAAACCATCATATTATAAGTATAATATGTTTAAGAATCACATAAGCAATAAATTTTTAATCCGTACTTAGAGGGCTTATTCGGCATGTACTGAATAAAATTGCATCGATCACGAAAAGCCACCAGCATTTCCTCGATGGAAACATTTTCACCAACATTGTAGGCTCTTTGACAATGTGCTACAAAAACGGTTTGAAAGTCACGTATAGGAACTAATTCATCGATTGCAAATCGCTCTTCACGAGAATTTATGTCGTCAAAACGGAGAGATCTCAGCAACATTCGAAACTGGGTTCACTAAAATTAGCCCGCAAAATGGCCAAACCAGTCCCATTTTTCGTACAAAACTCGGAAATATCAGTGTGGTTTCCATTTTTGACTGCCATCAAGAACGGGGCTCCAAAAACTGCTTTTATTACTGCCCTTGAGATGAGTCTGTAATCCCTGGGCCGAAAGCTAGCGCCAGACAGATTTTTTCTTTCAGCCTTTCGTTGATCAATGTGTATATTGGTGTATTTGACTATGTGTTCGATCATTTGTGGAGAAATTATTTTCAGAAAACATTCAAGCCTTGTTTGACATTTTCTAGCTTCCCCTTTAGGACGCGCAATAGTTTTTATAATGTTTGCAGACTTAGTTTTAGTGGTTTGTTTGAGAGGTTTGTTTGCCCAAATCGTATCATTATTCTTTTCAAAGCAAAATCTCAAACCTTCCATTTCGTTGTCTTTTTCTCCCTCCTCAAGACTCTCGTCGTCTTCCATTGCCTCTTGTAACTCTCCCTCGGTGTCACTGTTTTGGTCACGATGCTCAATAAATTGGGAATATCTTCAGGTTCCATGAAGCGTGCCCTACAAAAGTGAAAAAAATTAACACGCTTTTTCCAATATGAGAAAAACATAATTTTACATGTTGTAGGTATATTTGGTATAGAAGGTACCTATTACGCTTACATAATATTTGGAAAGGAAGGAATACTTGTTTGAGAGTGATATAATAATTGAATAATAAAGGAAATGGAAATTATGAGAGAAAAACATAAGATTGATGATGGTACCAACGTAAATTTGGTAAAAGACACCTCATGGTAGCATGTAATTATGATCCTGTTGGACGCTAGTATAGTGCAAAGCATTGCAAAACATTAGTTTATTACTGTTTCTACTCGTACATGGAATAAGACAAGAAAAAAAAACACAAAATTGATTACTCACATTTTCCTCGGAAGGTCGGAGCTCATCACACCACTGGGCGCACGGCGGTAAATTACCGACAATCTGACCCTTCCAACTTTCTACGATGACTGGGATGCAGGACCTGCATATCTAAGGGTCACGTCACTTTCATTAGGCGTAATACATAGTAACGAGAGAATACGAGCCCCTCCCGAACTTCTGGACACCCATAGGCTGTGGGTATTGTTGTTTTTCTGCCACGGGCGGTAGACTACCGCCCATGCGCCCGCATGAAGGCTGACATCCTCTGGCTCTCATCTTGTCTTTAACAGGGCCTTAGGACATCCTCAAGGCCTCCTCCAAAAGACGTCTATAGGACAACCTTAGGATTTGTGTGCCCCCTGGGTAATTTCAAAGCTATAAATACGGTCCTTGTATCACTTTCAAGACAGTTACAAGCTGCTCTCAGTGTCTCAAAAAATAATAAGTATGTGGAGCCGCCCAGTGGTAAGCGCAAAGTCCGAGGCAAATGTCGATCTTGCTCAGAGTATGAAAGAATAAATGGAACTCATGTTTCTCATTAAGTTGCAGCTTGTATCACATCTTGACTGCAACTGTCGTCAAAGCTAATAATTCAGCGCTTATACAATTTTTAGGGTAGTTGTGTGCCAAACCCTATTCAGTTAGGAATAATTATGCACCGTAAAACGAATAAAGTGTTGAGACTTTATTTTCGATGTAAAGGATTGGTCAACGGAGTCATCAACAACTTACCGTTTGTGTTGCACTTACCTGGCCACCAATACTGTGGTCCGGGTACTAAGCTAGTCAAGCAACTTACTAGAAGTGATCCTCATATCAATTCCCTAGACGCTGCGTGTAAAGAACACAGCATGGACTACTCGCGGAATCACGAAGGCGTTGAAGCCAGAAACTCTGCAGGTCTTGTACTAGCCAATAAAGCCTGGCAGCGTTTTTTTTTTCTAAGGCGTTGGAACTGGTGATGAAGTGGCAGGACTATCAATAAACACCGTGATGAATGACAAGTTATACTCGGTATGGGGTTGAAGAAGGAGAAACCCGATTCAAGAAAAGGATACCTGGTTCAAAGAAGCAACCAACGTCGAAAAACTAATAGCGTTTAGGAAGATTTTGAATAGAGCTAAAAAAGCAATGAGACTGGGTAGTGATGCTAAAATGGCCATTAGTTCTTCACTTAAGGGTGCGAAGGCCAGTATCAAAAGCAAAGACGATAAAGAATAAGTACAAAATCCACATGTCCTGCCAATATCTTCGGAAGTCGGTGGTGTTTTCCACTGATTCCAGTTTTTGCTAGGTTCAGCGCAATTGATGCTCTTACAGGTGGAAATGCTGGCACAGCCAAGGCGATGAATGATGCTAGCGCAGCTAAACAACAACTGTAATCTTTTAACAAAAAATGACCAGCATTAATAACACACTTTTGGACTTCTCATCAATCGAATCACTCGATGCACTACTTACTTGTTTGTTTTCACACTTTTTCTCTGTCATGACTTCCACTTTTACTTGCACTTGTTCACGTGCATGCCGTTGCAGTCAAGTCTCTTATAGGCTTCTACATAGCGCTTGCGCACGTGCATAGAGCGTAGGGAATCCCACGGAGGCAACACGATACCTACATCCGAAACACATCTGTGGTACCTGACTCATCCAATATATCGATAAACTGTTTACCCAGTGTCGGTGATTGATTTTCGCAACCATCGACAACTTTATACTTGCTGGCAATTCACCAAACTTAACCATGGCGCCATCTATCACCGGTGAGAAATTAGCGACTACTGAAAATTAGCAAGTAGATGAACTATTTCCGACATTCGGTAAAAGATCAGTCACTGTTTTACCGACTTTAGGTTCAAAGCCGAATCCTGCCTCAGAACCAGCCTAGCTATCCCAGCGGACACGTTATCTAAATGTAACATAATAAAAAGGGAACATTGCCCTGAACTTTTATTTAGTAAAAGATTGTTTGTTTTGTTGGAGATTTGTCTTTTTTGTGGTTACACTATGAAGTTTTTCTTTTAAATTCAAGTTCTTCTTCAATGAAGCTAAATTATTTTGTACATAATTCAACTAGTTCGTATTTGGTAATTTATGTAGGAATTTTTAAAACTTTTTCCTCCATAAAATGGTGGGTAGTTTCCAATCCCATTTCCAAGAGAGACTCTTTTCTTCTTTGTCTCGGTCGCCAAAAAGACTCGATAAGAAACACGTGTCTCTATAGGTCTCCCAAACACGGATCTATTTTTACAATATTTGACGAAATGTGTTCCCAATATATTTTGACCAAACTGCAGGAGACTGGGCCCTCCTTGGTGTATAAATTAACCATGATTAACTCGTTTTGTCCCGGCTTCTTTTGTGTCTTATTTTTTCCTTTTATACCTTCCTTTGCATGACTGATGTTTGTTGGGACTGACGTTATGTATTAGTATACCACCTTATGAAGAATCAGCTCTTTGTTTGGAAATTACTTTATTTACGGAATATTTTCTCACTTCAGGTAAGTGCTTGGGTGGAGATGATGAATGGAAACTGGGTGTGTGGAATGCCAGAGGTGTAAATGATCTAAAGGGAAAGGAGTTGCGGGATACTACGCGCGTATGAGAGGTAGATATTTTGTGAGTACTGGAAACGAAAAAAAAGGGATTTGAGATCAAAAAGGTGGAGAATGGTCTTGAACTCTGGTCAGGAATCACACGGCTGCCAAAAAATTGATCTAATTATGAATGAGCAAGCAAAACAGCATGACGAAATGTATGAGTGTGTCTCCCCTAGATTATTGTGGGTCAAGATGATTTGGGAATCAGAAGACTGTTTATTGTAGCATGCTATGCTCCTGTTGATGGATTTCAATTTCTACCTTTTCCAAATCAACATCAACAAAATTTTAGACATAAATTCCAACCTAGGTTCCAGAACAATAAACCTAGAAACCTTTATCATCACTGTGGAATAGGAAAAAACATTTATGTTCAGGCTGGTCCCAAAATGCTCTATGGATAAGTTAGTAATTAGGACTGAAAATAAAAAAATTGATAAGAAACCGGAATTCTGAGGTAAAATAATTTTGAAAAACTCAAGAGAGCCTAATAAGAGCATTCTCAAGGGAGAAGATAGTGAGATTTCCCTAGGAACTCTAAAACTTAACCAACCTCAAATATTCAAGATCGCCTAATCTCTAGCAACAAACCCTATAAAAGACATCACAAATTTGAGAATCATTCCAACCTCGAACAAATCCTAACCCCTAGAGAGCATCCTCACCCAAGACACAAGAAGACAAGCACTCGAGACTCACTTAGATTAGGTAAACCTAGGACTATGAAAGAATTTAAGAAAAATAATTCACGGAAAAAATTTTCATAATAGTAAATACGAGGATTCGTACAAAAATTCCTTTGGAAAAATAGAAAGGTAATTGATACGGAAAATAATAATTAATATCTAAAAGAAAACAAACTAACTTAAATGAAAGACAGAAACGATCGGATTTATTTTAAAATTAAAGCAGTACGATTGAGTAACATCTCAGATAGTTTAGAGCAGGAGCCGTGGAAGATATCTTCAAGCGGGCGGCAATAGAGAAACAAAAAAAAGGTCATCGGACTAAATTATGCACAGGAATCCCTGAAAAACTGAGGGATTCAGCCCCCCCCCAGTTTTTCGTTTGGCGGGGCTTGAGCCCCTCAGCCCCCCCGCTTTCGCGGCCCCTGGTTTGTAGGAAATCGAAGTACAGAATCATTGTTCGACAGATTTTTGCGAAGGTATTGTTGAGCTGAACGGAAGCCAACAATCACAATTAGAAAAACTTCTATAAATCAAAATAAAAGTACACCAAGGGAAAGAAGATAGAACTGCCCATTTAAGAAAACACAAAATCGGTGTTCAAGGTCATGACCCTATAAAACAGCGGTATTACGACGCGAGCCCTAAAATCGAGGAAATAATATACGAAACAGTTGATGAATTATTAGAACAGGGAATAATAGAACCTCCTCGTTCTGAATGGTCAAACCCGAAAGTCAAAATAGAAAAGCCGGGTGAGGACAACAGATATTGTTTAGATTTTATAAAGGTAAATAATATAAAAAAAAATGTTATTACCAAATACCTATACCCAATACCACTTATGATAGAAATCGTTGTCACTTGAAAATCCGCGAAATTAATTTCAAAAATTGTTTTGAAATTACCTTATTCACAAATACAAGTAGAATACTAGAAGAAAGTTAAAAAATACACAGCATTCACAGCCCCTGGAAAAGGCATGTATCAATTCGAAAGGATGTCATTTGGTTTGACCAATGCTCCTGTCATCTTCCAGAGACTGACGTACAAAATTATTTCTACAGACTCAAAACCCAACGTTTTTGTTCATTCACACAACATAGTTATTGTTACATAAAATTTAATGGATCATTCAAAATTCCTCAATATTGTACTGGACGAAATTAATGACACAAATGTAATAATCAGCTCAGACAAATGCGAATTTGGCCGCTCCAAAATTTAATACCTTGGTTTCGAAGTTAACGAAAGAGAACTCCAAGTGGACGAGGACAAAATTTAACCAATCCTAAAATTTTCTGAACCAAAAACACAAATCAATTATAGCGCATTATAGGGACGGCAAGTTGGTATAGAAAATTCATTCCACACTTCGCCGAAAAACAAAACTGTTATATAGATTGTTGAAAAATGAAAATACATGGAATTAGGGATTAGAACAGGACAAGGCATTTAAGAAAATTAAAGACCTTCTAACTTCAGCACGGACATTGACATGCCCAGACTTCACGAAACGTTTTCACCTTGAAACTGACGCGAGTATTACGGGATAATGAGCCGTAATTACTCAGAACATTGACGGAATAAATTATATCATAGCGTACGCAAGAGGGTTATAGTTTCAAAGTAATAACGGAACACTTACCGATAAAGGGGCTCTATCACCTAAAAACCCTATTGGTCGATTAGCCGGATGAACTTTGGAACTCCTCAAATGTGACTACTAATGAAAGAAAGTTCAAATCATGTTCCTGAGGATCTTTCAAGATTTGAAAAACCGACGATGTTGACGTTGACGATAAAACTGACGAAAAACGTGTCATTTCGCATTAGGCAATACTGCGAATTCTCTACACCGACATGGCACAGAATTCGTTCAAGAAACTTAAGAGATGAACCGGAAAGTTGGGTATTAGGAACACAAAAAAGCCAAAGTACTATCCACAAGCAAATCCGATCGAGCGTTACAACAGAACAATGAAACAGGTAATAAAACATCCTTAGATAACGACCGTTCCACATGGAACGAACACAAAGACGATTTACAGTTGCCTTTTTTCTGGAGGTTTGTTCTCGCTTCGCCATAACATGTTCTCCTGAAGATCCTTAGAGAAAAAGTCACTTTGATGATTTCCGACACTTGGTTTCCAATACGGGAAGTCGTCTTGAGATATCAAGATTTTCACAAAGAAAGAAAGAAATCTTATATTTTCGGAAAACTGTAAATGATTACAGTGCCGTTACGTAACAGTTCGGAATTTGAATCACTTCAATATCTTGATGGGAACAGAAAATAGTATGTTTGTAATCGAATTTTATCGCCGATAGTAGAACCTAGGTAATTAGGAAAAATGATGTGCGAATATAAAAATATCAGCCGTGCCCTCTTCGGTCCAGAAAGTATTCGAATCAATTCAAATTTTTATTCTTGATCATTTTTTTGTCCACACAGAAAAAACAAAGGGTAAAAAGTGATATAGGTAAAAATCCTAGAGAAATCTCGGCATGCAAGAAAACGAAGATCGGTAAGGATAGAATAATTATTTATTAGATATTATTTATAATATTATAATAATTTTTTGCATGCGAAGATTACGTCAGAATTCTTACCTGAATTACTCTTCACTACGTGTTTTTTCTTTTTCACCCTTTCCCATAAAATACCTGCGACTTGAACTTAATGATTGTTCATTTGCTTTTTGAGTTCCAAGCGAAAAATCAAACAAACGTCATTAGGCGCGCGAATGGAAAATGTACCATAAGAATTGGCCTCAAATAGTCGTATGAATCAAATGTGAGTGACTTTTCCCTCCCTCTAAATCACAACAATATAATACAGGTTCTGGTAGATAAAGTCATGTTGATGATCAATAAGGGTCCGCCAATCCTCGTCAATATCCCCGTCGCCAGCTTATCTTCCCCAGTCTAAGCTCACCAAAGTGAGAGAAAGAGCGAGAACCGTTCACACCAGGAGCGCTCCAGTCTGCTCAGCGATACCGCAGTAGGACTAGACACATTGCTGCTAGATTCGGGGATTCCCTTCAGATTTGGAGTAATTCTAGTGCTAAAATCCTCAAAAATCTTCAAAATTCCACAGGATTTGAAGATATTTTTTACGGCCCTGATGCGTTTTTGGCCAATCTGAGGATAATTTTCTATTTTCTGCGGATTTTTTATTTTCGGACCTAGCACCACTGACTAGATACAATGTTTCTGATATAAAAAAGTCCGGGGAGCAGGCTCGAGCTTACCTGGTCAATATATATCTTGAAAACTTCGAGCGGTCCTGTGCGAGCGAAGGACACTGATGTAGGAGGTGTGTAAGTTTTTCGCGCATAAAATGATCCCCCATATAGATGTTTTAAATTCCGTATTCCGTGATAAAATTAATATGCCATCCAATGCCGTCTACATAGACCAAGTCGCCAGGATTGCGGCCTGGATGTCTTGACACTGATCCAGGCAGAATGATCAACATGTAAGCCACTATTCATTCCGTAATGCCAACACATGGCTGCCCAAAATTGAAAATCACGTTGAAAGGCTGCTCTAAGATCACCAGAGAAATAAGCCCCCTCCAGAATGTTAGAGAGAGCCTGGGTGCCATCCTCGCGACCTCATACGCGATCTCATTCCTTACGATACCCATGTGTACAGATATCCAGACCATTCGGATGAAAGGAGATCGAGGGGTTCTGCAAGTCTGCTTTTGATCGGAGAGAGAGTTGCTCAACAATCTGAGCTGATAATCACGTCCATCTATAATCCACATATTACGTAAACGAAAGCATTGTATAACCTGTGAAGTTCAGCAGTCATGTGAGATTAGGAGTCCCTTAGCTGTAAAAAACAAGACCTTACCTGTATAGCCCGAGCTTGCAAGCTCCTCCAAGCGGGTCAGGGGAGATTCGAAAACTTGTCGTCGAAGTACGAAGGCCTCACTGTAGTGTCAAGCGATGCGATAGAGGCAGATATAAAGTTGGAAACGACTATGATACTACAAAGCTCGAGTCGCACCCGGGATTTTTATTTAGTGCCTTACATTTCTAGCCAGAGACGTGAGCTCGTCAAACAGTAGGTTTCCACTTCAACGGAAATTTTTCATAATTAATGTTTTTGGAAGAACCATTTTCCCCGATGACAATGAGACCTTTCAATCCTCTAATATAAGGACAGAGATAGGATGCACCCCTTTTGGAAGGGAGGCATACTCGACGCGCTCAAGAATTCGGAACGCGCATTATATTGATTGCTCTGAAACCCTTTGCAGCAATACGTGAGGTGCTCAAGCGGAATGGAATCACAGCGCTATGAAAGGACAAAGATTAGCCCTAAAACAGAAATTGGCAAGGCTTGCGTTACTCAAAAGATATGCCTTGCAAAAAGTAATAAGTCACGTACAGGAGCAAGTCATCCGCATACATGGAGACCTCGAACTCCACTGGGGGACGACCCTCCAAGTTCCTGAGTGCTAGGTTAAAGAAAAAAAGGAGAGATAACGTCATCTGAGTAACGCCCAACCCCACGACTCTTGCCTCTCTGTATTCGAATGAGAAGAATAAATTCTTCCTACAGGCGAGGAATATTACAATGTTGAGTGTTGAAATATGAGAGTTGAGTTGAGTGGTCTTACCGGAACCTTTGGGCTCCTCAGCTCGTTGATCAGTTCGCCAAATAAAATTGCATTGAACGTATCTCTCAAATTCAGAGCTTGACTAGCGTAGAAACCCATCATAATATCAGAGACTACTGAAACCACGCAGTCTTAGGAAGATCAAGCCTTCCTGAATCTGTATTGGGAGTCTAGGGGCCAAATATTGCTTTCCGCCAAATACTCCACACGCCGTTGAATAAGTCTATCGAATAGCTTACAGAAGGTCAAATTTAGTGAAATCGAACGTGACTGCTTACTGCCAGCTTCAGGGATAAAATGGACCAGAGAGTCAAACCCTGCCTGCGGAAAAGATTACTCCCTTAACATGTCATTGGAGAAACCATGCTTGAACCTGGACACCATATCGGAAACCCTATTTGTACTTGCATATGTGATCCCGTCATTCCTAGAGCAGTTTTGGCTCAGGAACGAGAATCGCAGGCCTTATGACACATCCACCAGGTGCGCCCTAAAGTTGCAGTCACTATGTCCTTGTACAGAGAGCTTTTGCTGAATACATTTTCGAAACTTTAAAGGCAGTCGCGGGTAATCGTTTAGAGGTGGTCCTGGAGGAAGACTTCTTAGCTCAATCCTAAACAACCTGAATGTCTCCTATGTGGCGTATCCTATTACAAAGTCATTGGGATACTGAGCATCCTCTTGAAGTATCCAGCATTACTATCCTATACGGGGCTATGCAAGAATCAATGAAATTTTACTTAGCTGTTTCTAGGAACGACTAAGACAACATGAACTACAGTTGTGAATGCAGTTCAAAACGATCGAAAGCATAGAGCAGTCGGCCAGCAGTGCCGATCGACCTGAAATTCGTATTCTGGAGAAGAGCCGGAGAGACAATCATTGTGTTGGGTGAACGGATTGACTCGAGAATGACGTGCTGGAAAGCTACGATTCCAGAATTATCCCTTATCGCAAAGATGACAGGACTTGTCGGCACACTCCGTGGTGTAAGAAACACCAAAGATTTTGCACTTCCGCAACAGTTGTTGCATAACAGCGAACAAGAAAAGAAAATCCAAAGGGCGCTTGTACTAACTAATCAAGGCGATTAGCTAGGCTAGGCAGAATGCACCCCGTATTCGATGTCTGATTGACTACATTATTCTGGCAAGTCTCCTATGGTAATGGACCGAAAATTGGCTCAGGAACTGAGTATAGACCATCACTCACTAAGCAAGTCAAAGCAGCTGAGAAGACGCTGCAGTCTGAATTCGCAATCTGTCGAAGTACACTAGAAGAATGCTTGGGGATAATTTTCGATGTGATTGTCATTGAAAATTACAATCCTAGAAGGAGTCCTTCCGGATTCAAATTGTGTTTCGAGGGCATTGCAGTTCACTTCTCCAGGACTGGACTAAAACTGAGGGATTAGGTAACTTTCTACGATACATGTAATAGCCAGAGAGACTGGTCTTTTTTCAGATTCATAGAATATCTAGGACATCCAGAAACTGGAATCTTGAACAAGAATCCCGGCACTGTTATATTGATTACACCCTTCCTTCATTAGACGCACTAGTTTACAAAAGATCTGATGTTACATAATGACATGGAGTTGAAGAAGTGTTCCCATGTACTAACCTACATGCTTTTTCCACAACTCATCTCAAAAGCAATTGATCATCAACTTCCTTGTATACAGAGCTGTCTCTATAACAGATAAAGATTTCTCACAAAAGGAGTTACGTAACGTTAAACGAATTCTCAACACAGAACGATTACACAAACACATTGATGGAGCAATATGGAAATGCACTTAAACAAACAAATCAACACAACCCACTAAAGGAAGAGAGAGGGAAACGACCTCCATCCTACCTTACATCCAAGGTATCACAGAACAAATGGTAAGGATTCTAGCAAACACAACATCTGCACCGTATTCAAACCACCTACAAGAACAGGACAATTTCTTAACAACTCGGAAGACAAAAAGGCACCTCTCAGTGATTAAGGAGTATATAAAATACCTTGCTCTTGTGGCAGAGTATATATTAGGGAAACCAGGAATGCTGTGAGCCAACGTATAAGGGAACATGAGAGTGAAGTCAGGCTGTAACATTTTACGCAATCAGCACTATCTAAGCATCATATTGAATCAGGACGTAGCATTCTGAATGGAAAAAAAACCGTGATTAAGAAACAAACAATATTCTCTCAAGAAAACATAGAGAAGCAATCGAAATCTTTAAGCACCCTAATAACATGAGTAGGGACAAGAGATATAATACCCATCATATGGCAAATTATTACTAAGCATTTTTTCCGTATACTCTACTCGTTCATGCAAAATAACAACCGTGAGAATAGCTTTTTTAAAAGATATAACTGATTATTAAATACGTTACGAACTCAGAAATTTTTTTGTTGACATTTAAGAATCTTAAGATTCTCCATTTGATTAAGTCCTAATTTATTTCTGAAATATTCCGTTTTCCCACAGATACCGATGAATGAAAACGGAAAGTAATTTGTTTGGCCAGCCTACGACGACCAAATATACCAATTATGTCGGATAGTATCAATCTGTCGCTGGAACGGATATGAGAAAGCGACTTCAAACTCTTTTCTTGTTCAAAAATCTGGAATCAGTTACTTAAAAAAACAAGTTCCGAATATATAGGAGTCGAAGAGGGGAAACCGTTAGGTTGACTTGTGAACATCCGGATGGTTGTCCAAAACCATTTGTCCATCCGTTGAAAGATTTGTACGGCTAAATAATCAAATTACTTAAGGGAAACATAGGTAGTACAAGGTGATAAAACACTTTGGATTTGAGGATAAAGCAACATGTGAAGCTTCAAATAGAGTGAAAGATATTCTTTGGGATTAGATAAATATTAGAATTCAAGTTGTGCTGTACTCTAGAATTGAACTGAAAATAGTGAGCATTGCTAAGTATGAGATTTGAATCCAGGTGAGAAAAATAGTTGTGTTTCTGATTCTATGGCAATGTGCCTAGTCAATTTCTTTTCCAGACCTAGTTGCTGACTTTTTTCCAGTAAACGCATAAAATGAAATTTTCAATTGTAGATGCGAGGCGTCTGGAGTTCCAAAGCCCTAAATATACTTGATCTACAATGAGAAGCCAATCATAATGGCAGAGCCAAATCCTGAAGAGAGAGTCCAACCAACCCAAAATATATATGTTTTCTTTTGGATTACAAAAACCACAAGATTGGATTCTGGAATATATACCTGCGTCGTCAGAACTGGATACGATGGACTCAAGGCTCAAGTGGACTTGATCGTCCAAGTCGTTCCGAACCGAACGAAATTAAAAAGAATCAGCTGTAGTATTTGCAGGAAATCTTGTGAGATCCACAGAAGAAAATACGTTGTCCTCACATACGTCCGTAGAGTTGTGAGACATCAGAATATTCTATAAAATCTACATAGGAAGCTGTGCTGTCACTCTTTCAACACAGTAGAGTTATGAGATTGTTTGACACTTGTTATTCAAATAAATACAATTTTGGAAAAAGGTTTCTAATGGCGCGTTATACTACACACACTTGGCGGATAGGGGTTAGACGGAAAAAAGTGTAACAGAGATCAAACCGCGAAGCGTAAGATATAGTAGGTTTCAGCCACGTGTGTACTGTATAGTACGTCCGTGGATGTTCGGTTGATTGCTTGGTGACAGCGTCAGGCTCTGGCCACCCATAAAGGCGACCTTGAAGTATTATAAGACTGATCCTGCTCGAAGTATACGCTGAATATTTGATTTTGTAACTTTCTTCCAACCGGGTGTCTCAAAGGCACCTCACGTGTTTTTATAATTCAAACTTTCATAGCCTTCGACCTAACTCATTTATTAAATTTTTCTTTCCAGATTCTAGTGAGCTTTGCTGTCCTTCATTGACACCCTCTAGGCACTCTAAAACAGCTTAAAATAAACAAATCAGCAGCGACTTATTTGAAATTTCAGCATGGGCGGATACAGCGGGAGGCGAGGGTGGGCGATGCCCCCCCCCCCTGACATGGCTAGCTGGATCCACCTCTGAATTTTAGTGAGCCTTCTCACGAAAGTATTGGCACTCATATCTTTGCCATTTTTTTGTTAAATTTTTTTCCCCCAATAATTTTTAATCGGTCTTTACCATATCTGAGGGGAGGATAATTTTTTTTTTCTTTACACTTAATTTTTAATTTTTCTCGAAAGTTGGAAAATTTCTAAAAAATCAACATTGAAAAACTTGTGGATTGTATTTTGAGCAAGGACAGTCTTCCTATAAAAAATTGGAGCTATTATGGAAAAAGGGGATAAACGAATTTTCTAAAAAAGAGAAGTTGCACTAATAATTCTGAAAAAAGTTCCCAATAAAAGTTCCAACGCATGTTTATTGTTTGAGTACATAAGTACTCAAATCTCACATTACCAACATTAATAATAAATACAGTTACTTATACACGGAAAGAGGCACCGAGTCGAAATTCGTAAAAATCCGATAGAGGGCACTAAGAAACGTTTCATAAAGGCATAACCTACCTAACCTTACTACTCAGGAGAATGGGAGGGGGGGATGCGTTGAGTACGAGCCTTGTTGGCTGTGAGTTGCCTACATGATCTATGGTTGGCTATCTACTCTCTCGTTAATTGATTTAGCTTTAGCGGATGCAGGCTGCATACTTATATTTAAACTGGATATAACCCTTCATTCAATAATTCTAGATTTTCAGAATTGAATTTCTTTTTTCAAAAACGTACTTTCTTCATACTTTGGTCGAATGTACGTTCCTCCGGCATCGATTGTAGGGCAGAAAGTCTAATGTTAAGCATTGATAGAAATACACTCGCGCCCAGTGGCGAACGCAGGAAATTTTTTCGGGGGGGGGGGGGGACAAAAAATTTGTTTTGACACCCTTTTTTGAAAACTCCTCAAACCCCCCCCCTCCGTTCGCCACTGCTCGCGCCCTCTGTAACATCGGTAGTAAAAACTTACTCGCGAGCACCGACACTCAATTTATGAGACTTTTGTGGCTGCCGTCAGCCAGAATTATTCCTGCTATTACTCTCGCTTATTCATATAACCTCAAAGCTTGCTTGGATTCAATTGGTGTTCTTATGCATTAGTGAATACAATTTAAAAAGTAATTTTGACTGATAATAAATGAACGAAATGAATTAATCACTCTCTCTCTTGACGAAACCACGGACGAGGAAGAGGTTATAAGGGATTTTTCCTTTTGAAAATATTCAACGTTCTTTCAACCGCTCATGAAGGAAAACAGTATACACCAGGGGTGTTGCGAATATTCGCTTCCGCATCCGCAATTGCGGATGTTCCGCATGAATTGAGACATCTGCATCTGCATCCGCATCAATCGATGCGGAGTTTTCGCGGATGCGGATGTCGACCTACTACCCGGAAGTGGCCAACAAGTATATCTGTAATTCTGCTTTTCGATCTAGAGAAGGGATGAAAATTATGGTGCTATCAGTTCTAAGGTCACGTCTGAAGGACCGATGTTTACAAGGAGTGTTGCGAATATTCGCATCCGCATTCGCAATTGCGGATGTTCCGCATGAATTCAGACATCTGCATCGCATCCGCGGATGTCAAACTACAAAAATCCGCATTCGCATCCGCAACAACCCTGGACTATACACCACGCGGGCAGAAGTTTGAAAGCCCTGAACTGCGAGATATGATGCCCTCGTCCTTGCTTCGGGCCCCGTGCATATCACGCAGTGCAGGAATTTCAACTTTCTGCCCTTGTAGTGTAATATACTATTTATCAAACTTTATTAAAAATTAGGAGCAATTCAGACGTTCTTGCATGCGAGCCCTTTATTCAATTTCCTAAATTTTCAACTCTATTTTTTATTTTTTGTGGATGTGAGTTGATGAACAACTGTCAGTAAGGTAGGAATCGAGCGCGTGGTACATGACTTCAAGCTTTCTAGGCGATAAAAAAACTACTTGCAAGAGAAAAAACATTTTGCAAGAAAAAATTATGAATTACATTTAATAAAAATGAAATTTAATCTAATTGTTATATTACTCTTTGTTTGCCACAAGTAATTGTTTATTCCTCAACTCTCGAATAGGTACCTATTAGGAACTTTTAGTGGCAGTACCTGTAAAAAAAATACATACATAATTTCCCGGAAACAAAAATATGTATGCTATACGAAATATCTTTGAGTGATCATTATTTTGAGAGGGAGGGGGGGATTATATATATTCATTACATCGCTCTTTTTCGAAGAAGCGGGATGTAATTAATATTATATCCCGCTTTTTGGAAACGGACGCTTTTGACCACTGTTTGAGGCGTGAAAAGTGCGGGATTCGTCCCTATGTTGTAAAAAAAGAAATTGAATAAATCAAGATAAGAACCAGTTAAATTAGAAGAAGAATGTGAACCAGAACAGGAAGATGTAGGGGAGAAGTCGGTTCTATTTTCACTAAAAGTTGTATTTGAGGCCATGTTGAACTTACCCGATTCCTACCTTACCGACACCTTTTTTTTGCAACAACTCACGTCCACATCGAAATAGATATCGAGTTGATATTTTGAGGAAAGCCTTAGAAAACAATAAACTACGTTTGTATACAACATTTTGTTCAAAATTTTAAAGAAATAAATTTTTTTGCAAATTTTTTTTCAAAAATTTGAACCAAATATTGTACACAAACGTAGTTTATTGTTTTCCAAGGCTTTTCCCATAAAATCAACTCGATATCTATTTCGGTGCGGACGTGATTTGTTGAAAAAAAATCGATATTTTCGGTCACGTGACCCATGCTTAACATGGCCTCAATTTCACAATTTAAACACTTCCCATCTTGTCTTAAGGCCATGTTGAACTTACCCGATTCCTACCTTACCGACATCTCTTTTTCGCAACAACTCACGTCTACACTGAAATAGATATCGAGTTGAAATTTTGAGAAAAGCCTCAGAAAACAATAAACTACGTTTGTTTACAACATTTTGTTCAAAATTTTGAAGAAAAAAAATTGTTTGCGAATTTTTTTTTCTAATTTTGCACCAAATGTGGTATACAAACGTAGTTTATTGTTTTCTAAGGCTTTTCTCAAAAAATCAACTCGATATATGTTTCGGTGCGGACGTGAGTTGTTGCAAAAAAAATCGATAATTTGGGTCACGTGAACCATGTTTAACATGGCCTTAATGACGTGAAAATATGTTTCGAATTGAATCGGTCGGTGCAGTAGATTTCTTGATTTGCGCATGGTAAATAGAGTCTTCTGCTATAGCTAACCCGAGTTACTAAAATGAGAATCTTAGAATCAAATTTTGTAATAAGAAATTATTTCTGCATCAGTAAAGATGTATTAAAGATTAGGCTCCATTTGGTGAAACAGGATATCCGTTGGTAAAACATTAGATAGATATCTATAGATAAGACAGCACATATCAGTGAGAAAAATGTTTTTCAAAATATAACATTTTTTCGAATATGATGAAATGTAATACTAAGAAGAAACAAAGAAAAGAGAAAAGAAGTAAAATTTCAATTTACAACTGCAAATATCCAACTGAATAGAATTACAAAATATTAGGGGCCGCTTGAGAATGTTGAAAGAATTAAATCCGTCAAATAAAAATAAGAAACAGTTTTTCTGCATTCAACAGTCCAACATTCAACATTCAACATTCCTATCGGTAAAACAGTGAGTATATTACATTCATGGGAGTTGTTGAGAACTTCATTTTTGTTGTTGAAAAAATAATATCAGTCAGTGAATAAATCATTTCAATAGAAATTGTCTGTTCTTGATAATCGTGAAAAATCAAATTCGACAAATAAAAATAAGAAACAGTTTTTCTGCATTCAACATTCCAACATTCAACATTTCTATCGGTAAAACAGTGAGTATTATATTACATTGATGTGAGTTGGTGAGAACTTCATTTTTGTTCGTAAACAAATAATATCTGTCAGTAAATGAATTCTTCCAATAGGAATTTTTTGTTATTGAGAATGCTAAAAAAATTTAATTTGACAAATAAAAATAAGAAACAGTTTTTATGCATTCAACTTCTCAACATTCAACATTCCTATCGGTAAAACAGTAAGTATTATATAACATTGATGAGAGTTGGTGACAAAATTATTTTTGTTCGTGAAAAAATATTATCAGCCAGTAAATGAATTCTCCCAATAGAAATTGTTTGTTATGAGAATGCCTAAGAAAAAAAATTTTACCAATAAAAATAAGAAACAGTTTCTCTGCATTCAACTTCTCAGCATCCGAAATTCCTATCAGTAAAACAGTAAGTATTATATCATATTCATGTCAGTTGGTAACAACTACATTTTTGTTGGTAACAAAATAATTTCATTCAGTGAAAGAATCTTGTGATGGAAAATTTATTGTTTTTGAGAATAATTAACTAAATATACAAGATAATGTTTTTTCATCATTCTTACGATAAATTGCGAAAAGTGTGAAAACGGCCTTGTGTCGACTGTCGCTCGTTTATTGTCTGTCGTCGGGCCAGTCAATAGAAACCCGAACAGAAGTCGAGCGCTGATGTGACCGATAATGTAATTATGCGGGACAGGTTTTTTTTTCTTCTGTACATGGTCTGTGGAGCTTCTCGCTGATCTCACGATCGTCGCGTTCTTGGATTTAAAGAAAAAAAATCTCCGACGAACGAGGAGGATCGCAAAAATGAAACCATGATCTCCCCTACTTATACACGCCCAATATATTTTTGCATGCATTACAGTTGAAGAATGAAATACTACCTTGCCAAAAAAACTTCCTTGTCCGTTACTTCTCATAAATTTCTTCACGAAAGTCACTTGATAGGATACAAAAATAATCAAATTTGAAGCAGAGAATGGTATTCAACTGTAGTAGGAGAAGTTAAAGCAGTAATAACTAACGAAACGAAAATTAAAATTGATGCAATGTCAAACACATTGATGAAGGTATAGAATTCAATATCAGATAGCAGTTAAATAAATGTAGAAATATTGTAATAAATTATAGTAGTTAAAAATTTTAATTTGTTATTTTCACTCCCTTGATACCCATTTTACTTTTTGCACTACCTTCTTTACAGAAAAGACGTAATTGATGGAATTTTTATATAATAGTATAGATGAAGTCGAGCATAAAATTCCCCTTTAACATAGTAAGCACGTTTTTGGAAGTTTGTACAACGTAATAAAATTCTTCAAATCATTAATTAATAATAAAATTAGTCTACGAGAATTAATTCTTTCCTCAATAATGAAAATTGAACAAATAAAAACACCGAAAAATAAAATTGGCGCCAAACATCCATCTTGTCTTAGAGGTTAAGATTAGTATGTGAACGTGACGTCACGCCCTGTCGGTACAATCAACTTCTTCGCATTCGTTGCTCCGTGGACGTTAGGTGAACATTGTTGACTTTGGCAATTTTGGAGTATATTTTTCAGCGGGCAAGGAGTGAAAATTTTCTTTTAAGTGACAGCTCTTCAGTTTGTGTGATTCAATTCAATTCTAAATCTTCGATAAGAAGAATAAAAAGATACAAATAATAGTTGTGTAGTATAATTTTGACATAAACTTTGCATGTAATATAACCCTAACCTATCCGTGAGCGACATACGTAGTTGATTTTCTTAAATCGTACGTTCTGCACAAGACAAGCGATTAAGAATTCGAATACTTGTTTATTTTGGTGAGCTTTTATTTGAACTTTACTATTAAAACTGTGCGTTAAGAAAGAATGAATAAGTCTGCCAGGTATATTCCTGGCGATTCCTCAAATTTCGTCACTCAGCTCATCCGTCGGTTTATTGCCTATGGATCGCAATTATTATTGATTTTGCTTTCATTTCATCTACACATCGACTTTCAACATCTCCTCCTAACTTTCGGGAATATTGGCTGAACATTCTCTTATCTTCGAAGGAAAAAGCAGTAATCACATTAAAAAATGTCAACAATAACAGCAGCGGCACCAGAAACACGGAAAGGGAAATTGTGCGTCTGCGCGGTCCGCACTGAGACGGTCCTCTGCTCTGATGCGTGGACGCCTGAATGCCCATTTTCTCGGCGTGTGACGCTGCGAGTCAACTCGTTCGTTCACGCGCTCGAGTGATCGGCGAATAATCCGCCCAAGTCCGAACACTCGGAGTCCAAGGGAGACGACGGTTTGAAAACGGTCTGAGAGCTCGGCGGATTATCCGCCGGAAGAGTTTGACGTGCATTGAGACAACACTAGCGCCGTCTTGCTGCCCAAAATGAGCATTCAGGCGTGCACGCATCAGAGCAGACGACCGACTCAGTGCGGAGCGTGCAGACGTACCGTTTCCCTCTCCGTGTAGCTAGGAAAAAACAAAAATTAAATTTTTGTTTCATCCAACAGTCGTCGATTGACGATACATGGGCTTGAGGTTGTTGTCTCGCGTTAGGTCACATTCAAAAGTTTACGCTCAGATAGATGCAAGAATTGACAATTTCTCTGTCAAACAGTAGTGAGCAATTTTGAATGAGTTTGTACACTCGCATAGTAGCGTCCTAAAAAAAAAACATATTCACAGTACCAGTTCCTTAGGCAACAAAAATACTGCCTAATCCTACTATGTGCCACGCGAGAACAGCAAAAATTATTCTTTGCAGCACTATATCTTTCATACTAAACGGCCAATGATTGCTATTTTTCGAAATAAAATTCACACGATATTTTTCTGTATTTCTTTAGTTTTTAGGCTTAATGGTACGCTTCGTTTCTATACTAGACTTTGTAATATGGTGATTGCCCATGTTAGCTATTGGAGGCCCATGCAAAAAGTACTAAACATAATTGATCGTCTTCGACTTTTGAAACGGTCAAATCATAAAATGGTATTTTTGGACTCGAATAGTTTATTTAGTTACGCTAAAGCTGCACCCGCGTTAAGACATATGATTGAAGGGAAATAGTATATTGTGCATCAAGTGGGAGAAGTAGGCGATTCCAACGAGTGTGAAGTTTGCCGCGCGAGCGCAGCAAGCGTGGCAATCACACGAGTAAAATTGCCGTCTCCCACATGGTGCACATACTATTTTGTCCAATGATTCGCAAGAGAAATACGGCTGAGGAGATCGTCGAGAGTTTTGCGCCTCCCTGACTGAAAGAATAACAAATCTTAAGATACTAAATTTTTTCTTGTGAACACAACCGATTTCTATAAATTTATTTTAATATCGCAGAATCAATTTTTTGATGAAGATTTTAATATTTATTTGTAATAATCATATTTTTCTTTATCTTAAACTGATTACTTTCTGAGATTATTAATACAATTAGAGCAGTTCGTAATCTGAATTGAGATTTCCCTGCTTGGAAGTTGTACTTCCTGATCAGACAAATTTTCTATTTGAACTCCGGTTATAGACGCGTTTCGAATCTGAGCGGTACACATTTTTATAAGTTTCGAAGGTGGTTCTGATGTTTTGCTACTGGAAGGCAATGAAATTGTTGAGACAATCTAGTTAGCTATTTCATTTTTGTTGTACATGGAAGGCTCAATGTATCCTTCCGCAACTGTAGAGGATTCCCATCCTCCATGTCTCTAAAGTGCAGTGATATTCGCCCCCGAATGTGCTAACAGAGTTGCTGATGTACATCGAAAGCTGTGCCCTGTATAAAACTCTGAATTTTCGAACTTCAAATATGCCGCAATTTTTCGCGGAGTCTTGGCAAATTTCTTGATTCCGTTGACCTGATTAGAACATTTTCCTTCCTGATAATTCAGGAAAAAGCGTTCTGTTGCCGTATCATGTGGACGAAGCGCTGCATATTGTTTCACAATATGTGCAAACTTTTCTGAGATTGAAAATGACCGTTGCACGTATGTTTTTGTTTTTGGAATGATTACAAAGTAAATCTTGCCGTGGGTTTCAATATCCTTTAAAGTAAAATTTGTCAGCTCGTTACTCCTGCGAGCGCCCGTTATACCAAAAATCAAAATCACCTGTAAATAAGAGTTTAATTTTATTTTTACAAGTTTCCGAATTTTCAATCAATTATTTTTTGTTTTTCGTTCATTTACTTCTTATTTATTCATGATTTTTTTTTATCTTTGTTGCTAGATGTTCGTCATTCGGAGCTTCCGTTAGAAATTTTTCGATCTCTTGGCTTGTGAAAACTTTAGATTTCTTGCTGAAAAAACCTTTCGACTTCATTTTTAAGAAAGCTGTCACTTTTATATATTTGCTGATATCCACGTTGTGATTCAGATTTAAAGTACTCCGTAACATAGAATACTGAGCCCAAAGAGTTGATGGCTTCCAAGTTTCAGATTTTTCATTCAGAAAGTCGAGAATTACATTTTCTGAAAAATACGTTAAAGTAGATATAAGTTCAGACAGAAACCTGGAATATGGTATTGACGTATCTGCATTGTAATACAAATTTCTTGTAAATATCTACTGCGTTTTTGTAATATGGTTTCACTCATTTTTATACATTTACCTCTCTTAGAATTCAAAGTGATGTCTACATTTTGAGGTTGGAAGTTCACTCCTTTCAACGCAGTGATTTTACAAGTTTAAGTAAAATTACAGAAAACTTTGTGGATATTTCCGAGGAAGTTTCTTACACAGTGTATATACTTATAAAATCAAACTAACCTGAAAATGACGATTTGCATTTATGATTTTCTCTCTACGGCATGAAAACATTGTAAGCTCTAATATATTTTTCACGTGATTTGGCAGGAATTAAATTCTGAGTGGCATCATCAGCCTTTTCTCTTAGTTCGGGAGGTGTCGAATATTCGAAGTTATCTTCGCTTTTTTTCTTTATTTTCCACGTTTTCCATTTTTGTTCTGTTTTTTTTTTCATAGAGCACAGCCAATCGCGATAATTCAGCAAACGTTTTGAGGTTATACTATAGTTGACACCTAATGTCACCACTGTAGGTATCTACTGCATCGACTGACCTCACTTCCTTAATCACGCTAAGCACATTTCTCTCACTTACTTCGACCACTAGGGGGAAAAGTACTCACTTCGACCACTGTGACGTCATGAATGGAGAAATCGACAACTCCATCCACTCGAGACGAGCCTCCGAAGTCGCATTTCGATCGCGGGTGTTGGACAAAATATTATGATTTCTGGTATGATTGTAATGTGTAGAGCTGGATTTCATGCTCGCAAAGAAGTGAAAGGGTATTTATTGTGCCTTTAAACTAGTGCTTGAACAATAAAACCTCACACAATATAAGGAAGGTCATTAATTGAAATTTTGGATAGTGATTGCAATGTAAATGTGACCATAGAATACCTAGTAATCATTCCCATCAAAATATGTGGAGCAGATCAGTCAATTCTTTTAGTTATCTTATTTGATATTTCATTCATCCTAGCCATTCTCTGGGTTTATCTGCCTCTTTAGCACTTCCAACGAACCCTGTAAAAAGAACATTGAAGTGGATTAAATGGCATTAAAACAACTGTACACTCTTTTGTCAATAAATACGAACGAACTTCGTTATGTCCGAATTCGTATTTGATGGCATTCGAATGCATTGATTGTATTCAATATATATTTTTTTGTACCATAAAACCATAATCCCTCGCAGGGTAAGCGTAACTCGCAAAGAATTATAGTTAGTTCAGTTGGGTACATGAAAGGACACCAGTCTCCCGCCAACATGCTAACAGCACGTCGTATTCCTGAACAGTTACCCATCCAAGTACTAACCGCGCCCAAATATCTGGCCGGAAAAGAATTAAATAGCATTCGGCTTTTATGGTCACTGAGCAGCATTGAATGGCATTGGTTCCATTACATACTTCAAATCACTGAAGGAATTGCATGGCAACTAATACGGCGATCCAATGGCATCTAATGGCATTAAATCCATGCCATCACAAAGAAGCCTTTCAAATGCCACAATTTTTTATGGATTCATAATAATTCAAACGAAAACACTCTAGTGCCAGAGAGTGCATTTGGGCAAAAGTTTGAATGCATAAAAATTAGGTGTACAGTTTTTACAATGCCATGTCATCCACTTCAATACTCTCCTTTTTCAGGGAAGTAATGTTTGCTGATTCTGACAATCCCAAGCTTTGGTACTAAATGGAAATTTGAAATAATCTTTCTATTTACCTCAACTCTGATACTGGTTGATTTTGGATGTTTTAGTGCAAATTTCATGGTCCAGGCAAATAACACAGGCCAACAACTCTCAGAACCAGAAACCACATCTAGTGTACCCGAAGACTTTTGTTTCGCTGAATCCGAATCCGACCTCAGAAAAATGCCAGCACCCTTAATTTTCGAGATATTCTAACCTAGAAGGGCCAAAAACACGTTATTTTGATGTTTTTCAAGCCCCGTAACATCGCGAAAGAATTTTTCTTCACAAAACTCACGAAGGCATCTAAAAAAACTACTCTTAACCTCCAAAACGCAGAGTCTAGCTTTTCGATACTGCTATGCAATAACCCCAGAACCCGACAAATCAATTTCCTTAATCCTCGAGCCCAGTAACCTGCTATGCAATAACCCCAGACCCCCACAACCCAATTCCCCTAATCCTCGAGACCAGTAACCTGCTATGCAATAACCCCATACCCTCCACATCCCGATTTACTTAACCCCCGAGCCCTGTAACCTGCTATGCAATAACCCCATACCCTCCACATACCGATTTTCTTAACCCCCAAGCCCTGTAACCTGCTATGCAATAACCCCAGACTCCCCCAACCCAATTTCATCAATCCTCGAGCCCAGTAACCTGCAAGGCAGTAACCTCAGAATCCCACAACCCAATTTCTTTAACCCTCGAGACCAGTAACCTGCGAGTCTATAACCGTAGACCTCCACAACCCGATTGATTAAGGAAATCGGGTTGTGCAGGTCTAGGCTTATAGACTCGCAGGTTACAGGGCTTGAGGATTGATGAAATTGAGTTGAGGGAGTCTGGGGTTATTGCATAGCAGGTAACTGGACTCGAGGGTTGAGGAGGTGGATTTGTGGGAGTCTGGGGTTATTGCATAGCAAGTTACTGGGCTCCAGGGTTAAGGAGATTGGTTTGTGGAGGTCTAGGGTTATAGACTCGCAGGCAACTGGTCTCGAGGGCTAGGGAAAGTGGGTTGTGGGGTCTAGGGTTATAGACTCTCAGGTTACTGGTCTCGAGGTTTAAGGAAAGTGGGTTGTGGATGTCTATGGTTATACTTGCAGGTTACTGGTTTTGAGGGTTGAGAAAAGTGGGTTGTGGGGGTCTGGGGTTATTCCATAGCAGGTTACTGGTCTCAAGGATTAATGAAATTAGGTTGTCGGGATCTGGGGTTATAGACTCGCAGGTTACTGGTTTTGAGGATAAAGGAAATTGGGTTGTATGCGTCTGGAATTATTGCAGAGCAGGTTACTGTGCTCGAGGATTCAGGAAATTGGGTTGTAGGGGTCTGGGTTATCGAAAAGCAGGCTGCTGGTCTCGAAGGTTAAAGAAATCGATTTGTCGGGGTCTGGGGTTTTTGCATAGCAGGCTACTGAGCTCGAGGGTTGAGAAAGTCGGGTTCTGGTGGTCTAGGGTTATAGACTCGCAGGTTACTGGTCTCAAGGATAAAGGAAATTGGGTTGTGGGGGTCTTGGATGATTGCAAAGCAGGTTACTTTGCTCGAGGATTAGGACGATTGGGTTGTAGGGGTCTGGGGTTATTGAAAAGCAAGTTACTGGTCTTGAGGGTTAAGGACATCGGTTTGTCGGGGTCTGGGGTTATTGCATAGCAGGTTACTGGGCTCGAAGATTAAGGAAATTGGGTTGTGGGGGCTTGGATGATTGCAGAACAGGTAACTGTGCTCGAGGATTAAGGAGATTGGGTTGTAGGGGTCTGGGGTTATTGAAAAGCAGGTTACTGATCTTGAGCATTAAGGAAATTGGATTGTCGGGGTCTAAGGTTATTGCATAGTAGGTTACTGGGCTCAAGGATTAAGGAAATCAGGTTTTGGGGGTCTATGGTTATAAACTCGCAGGGTACTGATCTCGTGCATTAAGGAAATTGGGTTGTAGGGGTCTGGGGTTATTGAAAAGCAGGTTACTGGTCTCGAGGGTTAAGGACATCGGTTTGTCGGGGTCTGGGGTTACTGGGCTCGAGGATTAAGGAAATCGGATTGTGGGGGCTTGGATGATTGCAGAACAGGTTACTGTGCTCGAGAATTAAGGAAATTGGATTGTAGGGGTCTGGGGTTATTGGAAAGCAGGTTACTGGTCTTGAGGATTAAGGAAATCGGCTTGTCGGGGGCTAATGTTATTGCATAGCAGGTTACTGAGCTCGAGGATTAAGGAAATCAGGTTTTGGGGGTCTAGGGTTATGGAATTGCAGGTTACTGATCTCGAGGATTAAGGGAATTGGGTTGTAGGGGTCTGGGGTTATTGAAAAGCAGGGTACTGGCTTCGAGGGTTAAGGAAATCGGGTTGTGGGGGTCTGGGGTTATAGACTCGCAGGTTTCAGGCCTCGCGGTCTTTGAAATTGGGTTGTGAGGTCTGAAGGTATATCAACATACAACTAACTGTAATAGACATGGCTTTGCTACTTTTATTTCCTGTGCAAATATTTTTGTGGCAAAAATGATATTCGTGAAAAGTGAAATTTTCCCTATTTGAATCCGCCACATTTCGGCCGCGAAAAATTGTATCAAAAATTTAGATTTTGCATTTTGAAGGTGAAGAAGAGTTCAAATTGCTGTGTTGGCCTACAATAAATGTTGATGTAAATCTCCTCTTTTTGGGCAAAACTTGAAAAACCTTTTTTTTTTTTTAAATAGAAGTTTTAACTTCAAACTACTTGTTATGTAAAGCGAGGGCTTGTATGAATTATTTTAGAAAGTGTCTTAGGATCATGTTATTTATACTAACCCTTTCTTACCGACATTATTTTTCCCAGCTTATTCCTACCTTACCAACAAATTTTTCCGCAACTAGTAACGACCGCACCGAACGAGATATCAAGGTAAAATTTTCAGCAGAATCTAAGGGAACAGTAAACTACGTTTGTATACTACATTTGGTTTACAATTTCGAAAAAAAATGTTTTGAGACATTCTTGAGAAAATCTTAACCAAAGGTTGTATAAAAACATAGTTTATTGTTTTCTAAGATTTTTGACAAAATTTTAACTTGATATCTCATATGATGCGAACGTGAGTCGGTGCAAAAAATTGAGCCACTCACACATGGCCTCATACATTCTGAACCATTTACTGAAATTTCAACACAATATTCATATTTTTAGAATAATGAAACCGCCAAATATAAACCATGTAACCATCTCCTTAATTTGAGGCTTAAATAAAAATGGCAGAAATCTAGGATTAGCCGAGGATTGATGGAAAACTAACCCTTTTTCCAATTCGATCAATAAAATTTGCAGAATTTTTAAGTTTTCACGTAAGTATGGACGCAGCCCAAGTTTTAAATAATCAATAGACAAAGTTGGGCGAATAAATTAGCTGAGGTTAATCACATGATTTTTCACAGTAATTTACTAGGTATTTCGCATCCTCAGTTTATTACGCAATGTGGATAACCTCCACATAACCTAACTTTTGCGAGAAAAAGCGACGTCATGCCCCGAGGGTAAAATGACTTATCATCACATCATTATTATTCACGTGTAAGCAAAGAAGGTCATGTATGATGCTGGGCACCGAGGCGAAGCCGAGGTGCTTGACTTCATTCAATGTGAAAACGACCGTTTTTACTCGAGGTTCACATACTATTTTGCCTGACAGCAGAATGTCAGCGAGTTTTCGCGTTTGGATAGTCTCACGGAAAATTAGGTAATATGTACAAGACGGTGTTCTGGAAAGGATGGTTAGGTTCACCAAAGCTCTGTAAGCACAGAACAAATATTTCCTCTTGAAATATTCATGAGGTTATTTATTGAGAGTCTGATATTCATTTTTTGAATACTTATTTCATTTATTTATTCATAACGTTTTCCATCCTCCCCCCTTAACAGGCTCTTGACAGGCCCTTAACCTCCGCTCCGCTGTTGGATAAGACAATTTATCTCCACGACATTTCTCGAATGAAAAAAATGTCCGGAATCAAAGCATTTGTGAAATAAAAATTTTTTCAAGAAAATGACAGAGAGAAAAAAAAATTTATAGCCAAAAGTTGTTCATCCGAAAATCATTCATAACATTGTTATTGATTATTTTCTTATCAGACGTGTAGTTTTTTCTTCCAACTCGAATGACACACAAACGATTTGCAAATGCTTTTAAAACGTTTTCTGGCAAACCAAAAACGTTTGGAATTTTTGGTAAGGAAAACGTTTTGAGAACGTTGGATACTCCCTTTGATTTTTGAGACTTAAGTAAACAAAAGTTTTCGGAAACGTTCTACAAATTTTGCAAATTTTTCATGTATTTCAAACATTTTCATAACGTTTGGAAAACGCTTGAAAGCAATTTGGTAGACGTTCAAAAGAAGTTTGAGAAACGTTTGAGAAAATATTTTGAGCGATCGAAATTACGACCGTATTTCAAACGTTTCGCAAATATTCGGAAAACGTTTGATCGAAAAATTTATCCGATAGATGGCTTGATCTGTCTCGCAAGTGTCAGAAAACTATGGTGATTACTATATATACGATTTTCAAACATATATTTATATGAAAAGACACGGAAGGGTAATTTAATCTGCTCGAATTCAACTTGGTCTAACGTTCACCAAACGTTTTCCAAACGTTTATGAAAAGTTTTGATCAGTCAGAGTATCAGAAATGTGCGAAAGTATCCAACGTTTTGAAAACGTTTTTTTTCACCAAAATTTACAATGTTCTAGTCTTACCCAGAAAACGTTTTCAAGACGTTCAGTGCTATCCGGGAATCGTTCAAAATAAAATGAGAAAATTTGGACAACGACACAAGCTATAAAAATAGAAAATGAGTAGAGCTCAAAATGAGCTAAAAATTTCTTATCAACAGTTTCCTTATAGTATTTACAGTTTTTGTTTCAATTGTATAATTAGTTGTTTACCCAAAGAGCATGTACAAATTTGTTTAGAACTCATTTTTTATGGAATGAGCAGATTTTGATTTGATCTTAAAAAATGAGATAAGAAATAAAAATATTTAATTTTTCGAAAAATGTCACAAGAGACGACGAGGCAAAGTGAAAAGCGTAAGGTTATGCTTCAAAAAATGATCTACAATTTTGTTATGGAACTTTCGATGTAAAAATTGATTATCGAGTGTGAAGCGCAAGATTCAACTGACGTGCTTAAGCTCGCAAGCCACATGCGCATCAAGCTTTGAGATAGAAGATACCAAAGTTGATGCAATTAACCAGTGCTTCTGGGAGTGGAGGCGGGCGCGAGAAAACGGCGGTTTTTCGCGAGATTGATTTCCCGAGATTTCAAAGTGCGAGTGATTCCTCACAGTGCCGTGTAAAGTCCTCAAAGTGGTTGTGCTTCCTGATTATCATCAGGAAGCATTTGTTCTTGTTTTTTTTTCACTCATCTGTGTT
>WSXT02230218.1:0-16307 GCA_011762715.2 Neuroterus valhalla | reverse complement strand
CCCCCTCCCTCCTACTCTTGATCCACAATATCTGGTTAACGAACTCGACTTTTCTTTTTGGTCCCTGGGAACGTGTGCAAAAGTACGATCAAATATGATTATTCATTCGATGGTTATCGAGTTCACAGATGATTTTTCATAATTTTTGTACGATTAAAATTGGAATTTTCAATTTTTCGAGAAAATTCAAAAAGTTGGATTGACGGTCCTGTAGGGCTCCTTAGAAGAAACATTTTGTCTTTCTGACTTTCTTTCCAATCTTGCGTTATTTGGCTAGAAATTCTCAGTTTCTTTCATATTCTTCAATTTTGAAAATGCCATAACTCTTTTTGTTACAATTGTCAAGAACTATAAGAAACCATACTTACAATTTTGAAGTTTTGGAAAAAATTATCAAAATGCTTCCCCTCTCTTATTTTTTATCGACAATAGCTGGCTTACGAATTTGTCCTTTCTTTCGGACCAATCAACAAGTATATCAAAGGCCGATTCGATCCGTCTATTTTTTCTTGAGTTATCGTGTTTACGGACGGACGGACGGCCGGCTGACCGGACGGACATACGGACATACAGACCAACACCATCGACAAAACTCGATTCTCGGCTTCAAGAGGTCTCGAAACGTGGAGATCTGTTGAAAATTTAAGCTGTGATATTTCAGACGATTCTAATACTTTCTCAATCATCATTGATGAGAATGTAAGAAGTAATGGTTCGAATTTTGTTCTTCAGCAAGAAAGACTCATTTTGAAACCAAAACGGAATGATCTCTCAAGAAAATTGTTGAATTCGAAACCAAATTATCAAACCGTCAACTAAATAATAAGATTCCAACCAGAAGAGATGAGTTTTGGAACCTGAGAGACGAAATTAAAAAAGGAATTGAATTTTCAACCTGAAAAAATTGTAATGTGAGGATAACTTATGAACTTCGTCATTGAATTTCTAATGTTCGAAGTTATGAATCTTTTTTTATTATCAAGGATCAACTATCCGTGAGATATTTCTAGTTAGACGTGAGATTGACTCTTCCATAAAACCTTTTTAGATGTTGGTGCAAAGGCCTGATGGAGTTCTCCTGAGTTCTCCTAAGATCAATATTGTAACCTATTCGCTGTATATGTTTATTTTCACCCGTCTCTATGAGTTTTTATAATATTCATCGATTCCGTCAAGTAGATACTGGAAAAATGTTAGGCAAGCTGCTGCTTTACGCGATATACGTCCTACTTCAAACGCGTAGATTGCTGCTAGGAAATTACTTTGGTGCATATTCACTTGCAAGTTGGGCGTGCTCCTTCATCACATGATTGGGCTGCTATCTCTTTAAAGAGTGGCTGCTCGCAAAAATGCTACTGCGGCAGCTAACCCAACAATTTTTCAGTATGGTTTCATGTGAGCTTCCGTTCTGACGCAGGATAACAAACAATATATCTCGGTTCCAATTCTTTGGATCACTTTATTGGTTCAGAGACATGTTGTGCAGATACTGATTTACAAATTTCACTTGAAAAGCCGTTTTGATGTTGCTACGGAGGCCTACTGGAGCATCCCTCGATTCTTCTGGCGTCAAAACTGTAATGTTTTTGCTGTACATATTGATTTTCACCCGTTTGGTTGAGCCCTCATGATATTTATAGATTCCACCAAGGAGATCGAAACTGTCTAAGATGGCATAGACGTCACCATCAGGAGTTGATAAAACAATTTCTTCTTTGATTCTCAGAGCTCGATGTGTGTTGCGCCTTGCGATTCTTATCTTCAAATGTTTATTCCCGGGAAATGTGAATCTTCGAAGTTCGAAAATTCGTCGAATATTTACATTCGGGAAAAGCCGAATGTATGGCATTTGCTCAATTCCGCATCCATTCCCGTCAGGAGAAGGAAGTAGTTTAGGAGGAGCAGTTGAAGCTTGTCCACCTTGATGTTTTGCAAGAGGAGACCTAGACCTGGAACGAAGAGGAGGCTCGTTTGGAAAATTAGGCCTTTCAGGAAAATGTGGAGTTTCAGAAGAATAAGAAGGTCCTTCACGAGAAACAAAAGTAATTGGTTGGCCATTGGGTAAACACTCAAACTGCGAACTTAAATCTGCAAAGAGAAGGAAGAATAAATAAGGACGAAGGTCACAACAACGTACCTGCGGCCCTGTCGTCGACTTAAAACATATCGAGTACAGTGAGTTTATTTCTTGCTGAGGTGTTTGAGGCTTGACTTGGTTGTGCCTAATTGAATTTTGGGTTAAGGTATGATAAGTTCTGTTAGTACTCCAGACAGTTTTTCGCTCATTTTCAAAGTACCTTGTCCGCGTATCCAATTTCATTATTCATGCCAACCAACATGTTGGCATGTAGTTCCTGTAGATGAATGCAGAGCTTTTTTTCACCAGACATGTACAAATATACCTGTTGGTGATTAAAGAGTCCTTGAACAGGGATATAAGAAATGAGTCTGCGGAAATGCGCATTACTTGTTTCGAGTGAAAAAACTGGTGGGTTAAGCAGAAATCTATCTCTAGCTCGGACGCAACTGATCGAGCCAATGAAAGCCCTTCATTGAAGGCTGCAACAGATTTGAGGCCCAAGGCCTCCGAGGCAATCACCTCAGCGGTGTCTCAAGGGATAAAATCTGCTCTCAAGCTGCTGACCCCTTTATTCGAGACTTTGAAAGAAAATCATGATATTCTTCTCTGCTAGCTTCAATTGAGCACTTCGGAGAAAAAATTATCAACAATGCAGGCCAAGTTTCTCATGAGGAGTAATAAAGCTAACATTATGCAGCTCTCTTGCCTTGAGAGCAAATGCCATTCGCTGAAACAGGCTACGCTCGCCAATACTCTAAAGATCCAGGGTCAACTTCAGAAGCGTTCGACAAATCTTCCTGGAATAATAAGCCGGTATGCTGAATCTTTTAGGGCTTTTCCTGAAAATGACAGTCTAGCGAACATCTTCAGAGTCAGTCGAGCTGCTTCGAATCCGCAACCCACCTAGCGAACGCCTATCTTTTTGCTAAATTCAAGCAGTGGGAGACTTGCTTGAATATCATTGATCAAAGGAAGAAAACCCGTTTCTTTTTGACTAATAGTATGGCTGATCCTTAAGGAGAAATAGAAATCCTCTACATAAGAGAAACCTTAACTCCATATTATGGGCGGATGAACAAGGGAGCACTTCAGATGAGAAGACAGAGGAAAATTAAATATTAATGGATCAGTGGCAGAAAGATTTTTTGTAGAAACGAGGATGAATCAGGAAGAATTATCATTACTAAACCAGTAGTTCTCGGATAACTACGATAGCAATTACGATGATCGTAGGGAAAATTATTTAACGGATTGTAATCTATAGTTACATTATATCCTTTTTATCTATATATTGTGGTACTTGTATTACTCGCGGTTTTTCCTGTCATTTCAAGTTTTAGGAATTTATACAATTATTTGAAGAGCGTGTTGTAGGATAAATGCTCATCTGATATATGATAATATGGTACATCTTATAAAATCGAAGTTTTCTTGTAGTACTTCTTCCTACCATTAAGTAGGTGTTCCTAAATCCTGGCCAAAACCAAATTCAGTTAGATTCTTTTCATACCGGTCATACCATAAAGTGCGAAGGTTCACATTCAACTGTTCAAATTTTCAGAAAACTCTGAAGCCATTGACCTGATGCAATCAGAACTTTGAGGAAAGCATGACGCTCTTACTGCTTCCCTTGAGTTAACGTCAGGTCTTAAAATAGCAATGGATTAAAGAGAAATTATGATTTTTATACTGTACGATTTTTTTTACGGCTTTCGATATGGTTAACCATGAGTTGTCTATACAAAAACTCCAGTCCTTCAAGTTCTGATCTCCGTCATCAAATGGCTTCAGTCTTACTCTGGTAATTGATATCACAGAGCGACTAATAGCAGTGGCGGGCTTTCTGACTGGTGGGAGGTCTATTGTGGTCACTATCACTGTTTCAAGAAGACTGCTTTCCTACTGACCTGCTTCTTTCCCGTTACTTGAAACTGTCGCATTTGGGTTATCCCTATAACTGTACCTTGTCCTGCAGGAACAGGTACACAGCATTTCTATGGAAACTGACAGAATATTACAAAAATTATTTAGGAATGGCTGTTTTTTGCCAACAGGAGACTAAGCTACGTGAGGGAAAATCGATTATCTAAATTCTACTTCACAGAGGGGATGCAGCATGTTTTGATAACTGTAACAGGCCTACATGACTCGATTAAATCTCATGCAGTGTTCACCCTTAGTTGGAAAACCTAGAGTCAAGAACGTCACGAATTCTATGGACTCAAGGGAAAGAGGGTACTGCTGCATAAAAATGAACAGTGAAGGCGAGATTTTTGTATGATGAATCAAGTGAAGCAGTTCGAAGTGACAAAATCTTGCATTGCTTTTGGATATATGATTCGATTGAAGTAAGGCCCACGAGAGTTTATCAACCGCAAATTAACTATAAGTATTCTCAGTAAAAAGAATCAAGAAGACTACATGGAGAGTCGGCAATCAATTTGGGATGAGATCACTTCGTAAATGATGATATGCGTGAACAATACACAGGTAAGATAGTGTGGTATCCACATTAGGCCCACGAACATGGTATCCATGCTATCCATGGTATCCATGCCTCCCAGATATGAATGGTACCAGGGAAATGAATACCCGGGGTGAAAAGAAACTAGCTAGGGGAAGAATCCTCGACAAATAACTCAACGATGAGTGTGTGTATTAACAACGAAATACCCCGAGGAGTATCAATCTCCCCGCTGGTTCCGAGCGCTGGCTCCATGGATTTTGGAGGGAGCCAAATACACAGAAAAAGGCGGTGTGAGGAGTTATTTGGAGGAAACTGAATGTGACGGAGGAACAGGACCTAGCTTCCAGGACTGATGTCGGATTCTCTAAGTTCCAAATGAACGTGAGTGTGAACTAGACGCGAAGCCGCATAGCATATCTGGAGAGCATCCTTAATAAAATGACGGTTTTTCGCCAGAAAAAACGCCATATGCACCCGCAAATCACAAAGGGGCTTGATGAAGCACTTGCTGTCCTCGACAAGGTGCAAGACAGTGTTCGGTACACAGACCGCTGGGCAGTGGACTTCGAAACTCGTCTTACCCAAGAAATGAGCAAGAAGATTTTCGAACGAAAGGTCCAAAACACCAAGCTGTCTGCAAAGAATACAATGGCGGGAAGTGTGGAGACTCAGACGGCAGCAGATGCCGAGAATTCTTCGGCCTTCACCAAAGGGAAGTGGCCAAGAGATCCAGCTGACAGCCTTCTGGAGATGAGCGCATTGAGACCTGCACAAAACAAGATAAGAACTCGGGCGTAAAAGTTCACGCCTGTAGCTTCGACTTCTTCAAAGGACGCAAAATCGGCTGAAAAGCCGAAGACTAAGAAGGGGAGGACACCGAAACGAGCACGACCCGAGGCAGTGCTGATTAGACCTGCCGAGGGTTTAAGCTACGCTAGCCTGCTTGCCGAGATCTGAAGTGCGGTGCAGCCAGAAAACCTTGGCGTGAAAGTGAAGGGAATACAGCAGACGTCAGACGAAGGGATTCTGATCGAGGTCGGAATTAAAGCAGGGAGAAACTGCCCTCTGCTGTCAAGGAAGTAGTTGGCAACAAGGGAAACGTAAAAGAGCTCGTTCCCCGAGTTAAGGTCGAGATTCTTGATTTGGAACCATCGACGGAGAAGGAAGACGAGGAAAGGGCCCTGAAGAACCACTTCGGCGAACATGGGCCAACCAGATATGAGGTAAGTCTCGAGAAGAAGGACACCTCAAAGTTGGGTGGGTGTCCTGACGCCTAAGGAAGAAGGTAACAGCAACGCACTGTTACCTCTGCGCCGCGAAAAAGGATGGTCCCCGTAAAGACTGTTTTCCAGGAACCGTAAGGTGCAGTGCGTTCCGTGAAGGAACTGAGACGCACAAGCAAAAAAAACCTTCGTAATGAAACAAGATGAAGGCGGGTAACATCAAAAGGATCCGAAAGTCAAGCATGCCACAACAGGATGTCGAAGGCCGTCGATCCCGATGCGCGACATAGTCGCGCTACTGAGGACGATGCGTAAATCCTGGTTGGGACATAGAAGACCGAAACTAACAGAAATCAGCAGAAGCCTGAGCAGGCAAGAAAACGGCACCCCCTGAAGTAATGCGAAAGTGGTTTCGGGAGGAATTAGGCCAAGAAGAAGATGGTGGGTTTTTTAGTGGGTAAATGGTGACAACAACATCTCGTCATCTCCATCAACATCGGGAACCCCACAGTACCGAGAATTGCGGACCCTTCTTGGTGTCTGCTAGCAGATTTTTCCACCATCCCGAAAAAAAACTGCACTTGTCCATCGTGAACTGTACAAACTTACATAGTTGGAGATGGATTTGGACTGAGCTGTTTAGTTGATCATGATAGAAATGGAAGTGATTTTCTCAGGTCCGTGGCCTCACCCTACGTTGCACAGGCGATAGAGAACAATATTTTTCCATAATTTGATAAATCACGTTTGAATGTCATGAAGCAAGCGTTTTCTTTTGTTTTGAAAGAGTTTAAATCAAATCTTATCAGCAAGTCTGAATGGATCGCATGCAATTGAATTATCGGTATTACTTCCTATAGAAACAGAAGTAAAATCAATAATAATGCACGTGATATACTGGGCCTCAAGTTATCGCTTTTGAAAAAATTCTATAAAATCACGTGTAATCTTCGGAATCCTAGAGTAATCCCCTATTACCCTCAAAATTTCATCAAAAATTTCTGAAAGTAAGATAAAATCCTTCAAGTTTTGAAGAGTATTTCCAATTATCACACGATGACTCAAATGTTGAGATGGTTTTGTGAGATGCTCCGAAATTTCAACAGATTTTGGAGGAACAAATAGGAATTCAATTAACGGCGGAGATTCTAAGCGGTCAAAGAGATTCTTGAACTTTTTTTTACATATCATCATAAACATATTCAAACTTACCAATGGAATTGAGAATGATTGCCAAATTGTAGGCCAGAGTACAAAACATCATCATTCTCTCTGATTCGGGAAACAACTTATCAATATAATATTGAAGAATTATGGTATAAGTGTGGAACTTAATTGTTCTGCTTCTTTCCTCGTGTGAGCGATCTTCACTTTTATTGTTATTGCGTTGCTTATATAAGCTTCTAGAATTATCTCTACTATCTTTGATTCTTTATCAAACATTTTTCATAACTCTCAAATGATAGATTGCAAGAATCACTGAAATATAATTTTAAAATATCGTGAATGAGGCAGTCATCCAACAAATGATAATATCCGTCAATATTTCTTCATTCCTGCGATGAACTTTATATAGCCAGATTGTTTGATTATGCGAAATTTGATAACATAATCAAGCAAACCCTATACGAACGTTCATTATAGAATTTGCAAAGCTTCATTTTTAGTTAAGGAGGGAACACTCCGCTGTCATGACATGACACGTATAGTAAAGGCTAAATCTTTTCCCCTTCCAGAGTTAACTATTGAATAAAGAATTAATACATAACGTTGAATTTTTTCGACTGCTAATGTAACTAATCTAGTTCTGGTACAAGATAAATTTTCGTAAATAACAATGTTCTCCTTTGATTGGAAATTCAACTTTTGCCTCAAATATTGAACTATATTTTTTTTATTTGTTTTAGATTTTTTGTCGCAGGAGAAATTCCCAAATTCCATTTTTTGTTGAAAATATGTTTTCCTTTTAAAGAATATAGTTATTCGATTGCAAGAGTCATTTTATATTATCAGAATTTGTCTTGCTGTTTCCAAGTTACACTACTTTGTACAAAATTAATATTTATAATTGGAGTTTATTCTCTTCAATGGATCATTTCTAGCTGAAAACTCGATCAATTATGTAAAGAATGTTGAAATAATTTATAACAGAGTATAGTTTATTCTGTAAGATATATATTAGGAAACTAAAGACACTGAGACACCCAATGATGATTATTCGAATATCACATACTAGAACTGATAGGAAAAAATGAGTTATTTTCCTATGAAAAACAAGACTAATATTCAACCAAGAAAATCAGTTTTGTGTGAAAAATACGAAACTTGGGCAAAAAAAGTAACTATTCAATTTTTCTTCTCTAACAAGGAAGACTAGTTTCAAAACCAAAAAGGCATGATTTTTCGGAAAAATTATTAAATTCAAACTAAATTATCAAACCATCGACTAGATAATAAAATTCCAAACCATAAGAGATGAATTTCTGAACCTGGAAGACGAAATTCGAGAAAGGAATCGAATTTTTAACAAGAAAGAATCGTCAGAAAAGTAAATTTCGACAGAAAAGTCGATTTTTAACCGAGCAGTTGAATTTGCTACCAGAATGGATGAGATTCCAACCCAAGAAGACGAATTATAAACAAAAAAATAGAACTTTGAATGACAAGTCATCATTTCAACAAAGAGGGATAAATTATCCAGAAAATTTATGACTTTTCAAAAGGAGAGTCTGAATTTGAACCAAATAATGATAATATTGCTACTAAAATAGAATTGTGTTTAAAGTAAAAGAATGAGATTCATCAAGATTGTTAAATTTTTAGGCAAGGAAGATTTTCCTATCAAGCATCAAAATTCAAGAATACCCCAAGTTTCAATCGAGAAGGAAAAATCACATAACATTCGGATTTTCCATTTCAATATACATTTCACAATAAAAAGGTTCATTTCTAACCAAATGGTTCATTTTCCTTCCACATGAGTCGGATTTCCAACCCAAGGACACTAAACAGAAACCAATACAAAATATAATCATTAATAACAAAGTTGTTATCTAGCCGAATAGTGCATTTTCCTCCCAAATGAGTCGGATTTTCAACCTCACGAGACTCAACAGAAAACAAAACCAGCGCAACTTATTCCTTAAAGTTTCAGGACAAAAGACAAAATTTGTACACAGATATTGATATTTCGGTTCCAAAATATAATCCCCAAAAACATTGTTAATTTCTAACCAAAAAGTTTATTTTCCTTCCAGATGAGTCGGGAGAGCCTGATTATCTGTCCTGCAAGCGGCGTCGATCTACGACATCTCTGGGAAAACAGTATGACGTGTACAGCGAGACTGAGTGATATGCGGAAATCCTCGGAGAAACGCTCGATTCGGTGAGCGAAGCGTTGAAGATCAAAGGAAACTTGTGTTCGGTGAAACGATTAACGACTACGAACAGTCTACCTTCTTTTTCGGGAAATCTACTAGAGTAGCCACACCTTAAACAAATTCAAAAACTTTCAGGGAAATAAGTCACTCACTGTTCTTGCAAGAATATGTCGCGCTCATTCGAAGCGTTGTAGGAAAAGCACGCGATATTGGGAGTGCACTATAAACTACGTGCCACCGCGCCGTCGCGTCGGTCCGATGAGATATTTTGATAGCCCTGAGGTATGCTGGCTCATCGCAAGCCAGTAACCTTCCACTCTAAAATTCGAGTACCATAGATTCGTGGCTATTGCTTTTATTTCGAATTTTGACTTGGAAAAGTTCAGCAACTTTCAATACAAGGAAGCAGAACTTGCCGCAGCTGCAAGAATCTTTGACGTGGATATTAACGCTACACTGAGCGCAGGAAATATTAGCAATAGAGAGGACGCACGGGGTACACGCCTCGAGGTGGCATGCGTTGCGTTTGCGCAATATGTGAGCGAAACAAAAGAATAACGTCGAGACAAAAATTATATGAAAGTGCCAGACTGCATGATCTACATGAAGGTGGAACATTTCCCATCGCAGCATGCCACATTTTCACAAGTAGTACCAAAGAAGCGTAAGAGCATTGCTAGGGAACTTTGATTGTTTTCTGTATGTATAGAACGTAGGTAGCAATTACACAAATGCGAATTGACTGAAGTGAACGAGTCTGTACCATAGTTAGCCACACGATAGCTCTACACGTGGATCCAAAGATTCAAATTCTGATGGTGTGCGAGCAGCTTCCGCTGACGCACCGCTTTTGAGAGTGTCAATATTCGGCCGCGTCTCACCATGCAAACCCGCGGATCTGTCCAGGTAACACGATCTTTCTAAGTATATTGTTATTGTAAGTGCTCGACATGGAGAATTTTGTGGAAACTTACGCTCAGCTAGACGGTAAGGCTACGGTTTGTTTCATTGATCAAAATCTAGGTCGCTAACGAGGATTGAGAGAATGGCGAATGGACGTGGATTAAGTCAAAATAAATAACGAGAAGATGTCGATGCTGTTATGTGGAAGTGTAGATTTCAACGCAGTTTTGGTGAGCATCGCATTATATGCGCGGTGACCGCGAAAACGCCCATAGGCTCATGCACAATCAAATTACAAGGAGGTAAAGAACAAACCTGTTGATCGAGAGGCCACAAGTTTGATATTAGCTACGCTGCAGCGTATATGATATGAAGGTATGGTGCCGAAACTTTGTGATTTAACGTGAACTAAATGAAAACTTGAATGCTAAACGGTTTGCTAAAAGCAGTTCTAACGCAAGAAGGAAAAGAACCGAAAGTCGTGAAAGTTGTTTGTGACGTTATCATGATAAATTCAGAAGCCTGTTTCGGAATGCATGACTGAGCCAGCAATGATCCAATGACCTGTCAAAAAGCTACAGGATGGAATGAGTCAACAGATGTGCGGGCTGAGCGATCATGCGATCGGGGTGAAAAAAGAGTTTTTGACCTAATTTGGGTTCCGTTAGCAGTCGTATTACGTCTTAACATAGAATTCGCTGAAATTTCGAAAGGAATTTTGAATGTCATTATTAAACCAAGGAGAAGAGCAGTCCTTGAGTTATAAGAGATGGGGGATTCGCGACGTTTATCTCTAGGAGCATCACAGCGTATGCTGCAGCTGCGTTTTAACGTTTTGGCGCCGACAATGATCAAGCTTAAGTTTTGCTGATAACGGTGGGGAGTAGATTGTCGCCTTTGAGACATATGTGAATCTCGCGACAAGAGCTCTAAGTCACCCTGGACGGTTCTAGGTTCGAAGAATTTGTAGAGAAGAACCTAATAGATTGAATTTCCCTGCGAGTTTCTTGGTTGGATTCAGCAACCGTTATTTGTTGAATCAGATCCAAAACGTGCCTGCGAAAGATGTTTTCTGTGACTTAACACGAAGAGATAACGGAGTCTCAACAGATTTTTGAATGCTATTGGGTTTGATCTGTTCAAAATCCTGCACACGACACGACGCGATGCACATGATTTACCCTGCGAACTAATGATCGTTGATTTCGGGGTCCGGAATTTCTAAGCATACTGAAAATCAGTGTTTTGTCAATAAAACGCTCAACAAGGAATAGAGGCCTCCGTCGGTAACATTGGCACATTTGGAAGCCATCAGCAATGGACCGGTGATCCCCGATTATCGGAATTCCACTACTGAAATTCAGCTGACTATCACCAGCGATATAACCATGGCCCGAAGAGATAGTGATGAATGAACTGCGCTGAAAGTATTATATTGGCGGACTCATTTTTTTCGATCGTTGTAAAAACAAGTGTATAGTATACTGATTACGCAGAGGCTAGCCGCAAAACTCTTTAACGTCCGCGCTGTCCAATGAATGAAAGTACAGTTAAGTAAAACGCAATGACAAACGGCCTTCCTCATAACCAGGGCAATACATTCAGAACTTGCTTATAGCAATAATTATGCAATAATGTCATTATACAGAGGTTAGCCGCTCGAAGAGCGCGCCGTTAATTTTTTACATTCTCGTCATTTATGATTGAGAAAGTATTGGAATCGTCTGAAATTTTACATCTTGAATTTTTAACGGATCTCCACGTTTCGAGATCCTCTGAAGCCGAAAATCAAGTTTTGACGATGGTGTCTGTCTGTTGGTCTGTATGTCCGTATGACCGGCTGGCCGTCCGTCCGGCCATCCGTCCGTCCATAAACACGATAACTCACGAAAAAATGGACGGATTAAATCGGCCTTTGACACACTTGTTGATTGGTCCGAAAGGAAGGACTAGTTCGTTAGACAACTGAAATTGGAACAATTTATCCAAATGATTTTTCTCGATAAAAACAAAATTTTCAGAGTTGTGCCATTTCAAAATTCAAAAATATATAAGAGAATGGAGATTCTACGCGAAACAACGCACGATATGGAAAAATGTCTGAAGAAAAAAAACGTTGCTTTTTGAGTGCCGTATGAGATTGTCATAACGAAATTTCGGAATTCTTAGAAAAATGAAAAATTCAAACTTTTACTGTACGGCACATAATGGAAAATAAAAAGTTGTATTACATTCCGTCAAAAGTCCAGAGTGAAGCGCGAATGACACGATGAGAATGTGTACCTTAAAGCCAACAGAGCTTTGAGAAATCTAATCTTCATCTATACTATATTGATTTGTTCGATTCACTTTCAAATCTGTATAATTATTGGAATGAACGATAGAAAAATCATTCCGAATGCTAGACACAAATACCCGAGCGCAGAGTGCGAGGTTCAAATGTACGAGCGCGAAGCGCGAGATCCGGCTGACGCGCGCCCTAGGCGCACTGAAACTCGCGAGCGAAGAGAGCTGCGCGCGGAGCGCACGATGAGAATGTGCCCGCGAAGCGGGCAGATTTTTTTAGCTACAACGGTTCTTATTTCTGTTGAGGAACTGAAGAATCGAAAAACGGAATTCTGTCAGCTTGCGAGCGTTGATGCACGTACATAATTTAACGCAAAGCTTCGCTGACGCTTCCTAGAAGCGCTGGATACACGAATATTTGCTAGATTTGATTCCTGACCAAAAATGGACACATGCGGAAAATTCTTCAAAGATTATGGATGTGGTGCAATTGTGACTTTGCAAGCGCTTCCTAACACCTGGTAGGAAGGAACTATCATGCAAGTTTTTCCAGGGTCAAATAGCGCAGTAAGAGTGGCTGAGATACACACTCCGATGGGAATGGTGAAGCGTCCCTCTCGCAAACATATAAAACTCCCAGGTGTGTATGAGGTAGAAAATTAAGCTTATCGTCTACAAGGAAAGGGATGTAGCATGTGCAAATAGAAATTCTATAAGGAAAAGTAAGCAATACGGCATCTTTCTCATTTCGAAAGAACTGGCGACCACTTCGTGCGAATCGAGTCATGAATTTTGAACCAGACCGTCGAAAAGTTTCAATCAAACATAGTAGTGGTGAGTAGTTCTGCTTGAATAGTGCTAGAGCGGCAGCAACCCCAGTAAGTTCTTATTGAAGTTGCATGTAGGATTTTCATCTAGATTCGGAGCACAAACATAATGTCTCAGTTTACATTTTTTGAATCACATGATTGGTTTAGGGACATAGTGTTTAGATCGGTGTTCACACAATGTACTAGAAAACTCGTTTTGATGTTCGCACGGAGACCTACTGGAATTTCGCCGATTTCCTCCGTGGTCAATATGTCAACCTCGCCATTGCACATGCTCATTTTTACTAGTCTATATGCATTTGTATTATATGAGTAGATTCCACCAAGGTGGTAAATACTCTCTAATGTGGCATAGACGTAACCATTGGAAGAAGATAATACAATTTTTTCTTTGTTTCTCAGCGGTTCGAAACTATTTCGCTTTCCGACTTGGCTTTTCAATGGCTTATGTCCAGGAAAAGTGAATCTTCGAAGTTCAAATATCCGTAGGAAAGTCGTAACGGAAACAAGCCGTATGGATCTCATCTGTTCAATTTCACATCCTTTCGCATCAGGAGAAGGAAGCTTTGTAGAAGGATCAATTGAAGCCTGCATGTCATTGCGATTTCTAGGCGGAGATCTGGACCTGTTACGAACAGGAAGCTCAGCAGACAAAAGTTGCTGCTCAGGAAAATGTTTTTTGCATGGAGAATAAGACAGTCCTTCCCGAGGTAGAAATGGAATAGGTTCGCCATTAGGTAAGCACTCGAACTGCACACTCAAATCTGCACAAAGAAAAAGAGGATGAATATGGACAAGGAAACGGTTCAAACCAAGTTGAGCAATCGAAATTAACGTTTCGGGGAGCGTGTCATAGTATCCTTGATTGTCAGGAAGATAATAAATAATATTTTGAACATGCATACAGTTATAAATCCATTGATAATTACTTTGAAAAGTTTAAGATTTATGACAGAATTTCCAGAGTTTTCAGAGCACAGAACACCGCCATTTGTATTGACCTGTCACTTTCATCCCTAGGGTTGAAAACTCGATTTTCAACCCGCTCCACAGGTATCGAAAGTCGAATTTCCGATTGAGATATGATGAAAAATCCTTGGAACACCATGGCCTGCTATTCTTCTATATCAGAGGTGTCCAACGCGTGAGCAACGGTTCAAATAACTGTCACTCGTCAATCCCATCTTTTGCCACCTTGAATGCGTTCATGTGGTGAGCGCGATGTTGGAAGGGGAAACAGGAAGAGAATTCTCGAAGAAGCGCTCGGAGAAGGGGAAGAAAGGAGAAGCGCGCAAGCGTTGCATTGGACACCCCTGTATTAGAGGTTCCCCACTGAAGCTTTCATCTTACTCATCGCTAGAGGTAGAAGGCTCCTCACTTCCACAGACGCTATTTCTTCGTGAGCGATGCGAGAGGCTCCTGACGAGTAGCCTTGAAAAGTCTTGGAGCACTTAAAGCTTCTCTTCTTGCTCAGAAAAATCCCGAAAGAAGGTACCTTTCCAAAGATCATCCACGAAATAGAATGTTTTGACTATTGAAAGTTTTGAGAGAAAAGCTCTACAATGAACGGATGGCTAACATCAATTTAGTAAGAGTCACCTTTGCGTCGGGATATTCAAATGACTGCTAAACGTTGAAGGCGATGGACAAGCAAGGAGAGAATATTTTAAAAAAGACTGCCGCGTTACACCTCGAGGGGCGTGCTCTGGGATTTGATGACGTTCTCCTGATGTCAGGGGCAATCAAGTCTTCGTATATCTCAGCGAAAGATTGTTTGGTGGAGAAGATCCGCATCTCAAGGGTTTAAGAGGTACTGAGCGTAGTGGCTACGTTGGATATAAGAGAACCCTGAGTAACAATTTCCTATACGCCATCTGCCAGGAGGCCTTGATGGGCAGCGTACTAAGCTAGTTATTGAGTAAGAGGATAGGAAGCATGCTTCACCAGTAGCGTCTGAGGACCAGGCCTGCTGAAAGTGTAGTTAGGGAAGAAACACAGCGGGGCTGTCTACAGAAACGATATTAGAAGCGACAACCTCATGATCCCTAGGCAGGGGACACATCTTGTTTCATTGATAAACCTTACATTGTCAATGCTACGCGTCATAGAGCTCCAGTGCGGTAGCTTGGAGCTTCTGGTAAATCCGAAATAAGCCAGTTGGTTGTTTGAAGCGCCGGTCATTGTCTGGTTGCCACAAGCAACACCTAAAGGTATGCAGGGTAGACTCCGTTAAATATAGTAGTAGTTGTATTTATTGCTTTTAATATGTACATTGTATATATAGCAATGGGAAAACGACGTATAATTTAGCTTAAAATATAATAACGCAGCAGTGTCCTACAAGAGTACAGATACATAAATAGGGAACGAGACACACCATGTGATGTGATGCATGGTTCTGAACAAACATACATATATGCATACACATTTAAAATTCCGCTCAAATAATACAAATAATACAAATGCACGCCACTTACTCATTAACCACAAAGGATCTAATCTTAAGAGTTTCTGAGATGAAATTAAAAGCATTGAAGATATTTCTTCCGGTACAACTATTTATAAAGTTTGCCGTCGTTACTGGTACAGCGTCATCATAATCGGAAGCTCTCACTTGGGAGATCCCGTAATACCTTCTTAGCTCGGCATACATAGGACACATAAATATGATGTGTTCTAAGGTTTCATGCGCATGTAAATTGCAAATTGTACAACACACGGCACGATCAATTACATAGTATTCCTTATCAATACCGAAGCGCAAAAAATTCGTATTGGAGAGCCTCATCTGCGCAATCATTCTGGTGCCTCGCATTGGCAATCCCCACTTTAAATAATCTTCAGGGCTTTCCCATCTATGAAGTAATCGAAATAGTGTAGTGTAACTCGAGTTTCGTATCCTAGTCTCAAGTTTTTTTAGATGCAAATCATATATTCCGATAATACCTTCTAAATTATCGAGCAGATAGCTTGCATCTACGAATCATCTTTCATCATTCACACCAAATGAATTTAGCCAGAACTTTAGTTGAGCAACCCAATCATATTTTATGTCTACGTTGACCGACTGATTGCACAACTGGAGCATTCTCAGGTAACATTTCTTTGGTAGTCGGTTATTATCCATTTCTTGTAGTC
>WSXT02230207.1:0-16307 GCA_011762715.2 Neuroterus valhalla | reverse complement strand
GGGATGGGATGGGATGGGATGGGATGGGATGAGATGGGATGGGATGGGTTGGGACTTTGTCACATGGAGTTCTAAAGAAGAAACTAAAATCGACGAAAATTGTTTGACAGGTCTTTCCGGACGGGAGAAGTCTCCAGAAAGTCAACTTTCTGAAGAAGAAATCCTTCACAGATCCTCTCCCTATTTAGCTAACCTCTCAATGCCTGAGCGGAACCGTCACTTGACCGATGCCGTTTCTAGGCTACGAACCGCGAAAGCGCAGAACACGAATGGCTTTCGAGAGGACGAGAGTCGGCTCTCCTCGGCCCTAAAAAGATATTCCTTGTCCTTTGCCAATAGAAAAATCAGTTTCGGCAGCAAAACTCTACCTAAAAATTGTACTAACGCTACCGAAAAGAAGTGCGTATCCTTTAGTTCGGATGCTGGTTCTGAAGAAAAGAAGCACTTCCGCTTCCGGAAAACGGCCATTCACGAAGCCAAAGTTTACAAAAAAGGAGTGCTGCGAGGTAAGTTCTATAAGCCACAAAATTTAAATTTTCTTGCTTTAAACTTCTTCATTCTATAGTATACAAACTTATTGTATTTTACTCTATTCTATTCATACTTTTTGTAATTATTTCTGCTTTTTTTCGTTCTCTCTATATTTCTTCACAATTATTTCTATTTCATCCTACATCATTTTACTTTTTCCTCTCGTAGATATTCTACTCTTTCATCGTTTGTTCATTTTTATCTTTTTTTATCTTTTTGATCTATTCTATTGGATTTTGTTTTCCCTCATCACTTTTTTCCTGTTAATTTACTTTATTCTTTAAATTCAACTTTATTTCACCTAATTAGTTATTCTAATCTACTTGAATTCCATTTTATTCTATTTTATCTTACTTTATTCTAATCAATCTATTCTATACTTTTTTTCAAACTGTTTTTTATAATTTTATCCTTTTTTATCTTACTTTTTCCACTTCATCCTTCCTCATTTGACTTTATTCTTCTGTATTCTACTTTCTTCTACTTTATTATCATTTATCCTATTTTATTCTCTTTCACCCCACTTCAGTCTACTGTATTCTCCTCTATTCTATGTACTATTTTATTTCATTATATCCTATTCAATTTTACTTTATTTCACTTTTTTATATCGCATACTACGTATTTATAATAATTCTATTCTAGTCTACTTTACTTTATTTATTTATTTTTTTTTATTTCATTTTATTTCATTTTCAATTTCATTGTATTCAACCGTACATTTTTCTCCTCTATTCTACTTATTTTACGCTATTTTATCCTACTTCATTCAACTTCATTCTTCTTTTTCCAGAATTATACTATTTTGTACTATTTCATTCTATACTACTTTGTTCTTCTCTATTCTATTTACTATTTGATTCCATTTTATCCTATTCAATTCTACTTTCTTTTATGTCATTTGGTCCTACCTCATTTAACTTTATTCTTCTTTTTCCATATTGATATTATTTTCTACTATTCCATTCTATTTTATTCTACTTATTTATAATAATTTTATCCTAATCTACTTCATTCTATCTAATTTCATTTTATTTTAATTTCTCCTTCTTCATTTCATATTATACTGTTTTAAACTATTACATTCTAAATTATACTACTTTCTTTTATTCTTTACTGCTTTATTCTACTTTATTCTTCTCTATTGTATATACTATTCTATTCTATTTTATCGTATTTAATCCTACTTTATTTTACTTTATTCTTCTTCATTCCACTTCATTATGATTCATTCTGTTGAAACCTATTTTATTCAAATCTATCCTACTTTGTTCTGTTTTTCCCCATTTTATTAAATTAAAATCTATTTAATTCCACTTCATTCTACTTCTTTGTATTGCATTCTAATTTTATTGATTTTTTCTATGTCAATCGATTTAAACCTATTTTATTTTTTTTTCATTCCATTTTATACAATTTGTTCTATTTTATTCTATTTGACTCTATTTTAATCGGTTCATTCTCTTTTATTGTATTTTATAGGGTAGAAATTTCTCAATTAAGCCCACGATTTTCGATAATAAAAGCAAAATGAAAACCAAGTTTGAAAAAAAATCTACCTGGTAGTCTCAAGTCACGCCACGAATATTTTTCAAAAAAATTCATTTGTTTATTTACAATGCTCGATTGAAAATTTTGGCATCGATTGATTGTAAAATTATTTTCTCGTAAACTGTACAATTTTGCACATGAATTGCATAATTTTCTGCGAAATCCATGCATATAACGAGTTCCCCCTCTTCGATCTCCTTCTTCATTTGGCTGAAATATGAAGCTTTGTGTCATCGCAAGGAAATCGTGTTTGATAAGATTTGGCAATTCGGCCGCTAAATGAATCAGAAACTAAACGATAATAATTTTTTTTTTTAGAACTATCCAAACCGTGTCACAATAATAAATTATTGAATTTTTAAAAATACTAATGTAAACCTTATTTTTTCATATCATTTTCCCAAATCAAAAAAAAATTATATTGTACAGTTCACGAGAAAATAATTTTACAATCAATCGATGCCAAAATTTTCAATCGAGCATTGTAAATAAACAAATATATTTCTAAAAAATATTCGTGGCGTGGCTTGAGACTACCAGGTAGATTATTTTTTGCAACTTGGTTTTAATTTTGTTCTTATTAACGGAAATCGTGGGCTCACTTGAGAAACTACTCTTAAATCCTACTTTGTTCTATGTTATACTATTGCATCCTTACATATTCTGATTAATTATACTTCATCGTGTTATTTTCTATCTTATAACATTTAATTCTATTTTAGCCTACTTCATTTTACTCCATTCTGCATTCATTTACAACTTCCACCTTAAGCAAGGTACTAATGAATACAAGCGGTATCATACTATTTGTTAAAAGAATTTATTATTATTCATAACAATACTCTATCAGATTAATGCTTTATTAATGCTTCTTTTCTATTTGAAACTTTTCCCTAACTTTTTATTCAGACCGAAAAAATAATTGTTTCAAGTCAACAAGAGTAAGAACTGAAATAACTGATTATTATTATTTATAAAAATTGAGTGAGTTGATAATAAATGGAACTCAGAAGAATTCTAAAACGTTACGTTTTTCTTCAAATTTTCTACTTTTTGTCAACTTTTCAGTTAGAGTATGGTAATAATTATTGCGCGATACAAAATATTTGTTTGGACAATCCATAATTGTTTAAATATCTCTTTTTCCTTAGATTCTCAAATTAGATTCTTTTCAGATCCAAATACAAACGAAGATCGTGGAAAAAAAGTGTCTAAATTGTTGGGAGCGCCCCCCGGGGGGCCTTTCGCCCTCCTTAGGGCGGCTCGGGAGGCTGATGATGAAGCCCTCGAGAAAATCATCAAACGAGTAGAAAAATTGGGATTTGGTGACATAGAAGTTAATTTGAAGGATAGCAGTGGCAGGGTGAGTTATGGTGATTCAAACTTTGCATAAAACGACTTAGGCTCTTCCCATAAACTACATTACCAATTATGGGTTGAAAATAAAAAACTTGAATTCAAAGAAGAAGTAACTTTGAAAAATTGAATTATGGTATATCTGCTTTTACACGTTCCCTTTTACGGGCTCATGAGTCTTTACATAACCTCTCCTTTATTCCTTCACATGTCTCACTGCTCACTCAGTGCTGAGGAGGGCCTACAGCTTAAGGTGGATTCTGAACCACCGAAGCTCTTCCGGAGCTTGAAAAAAAATTATTGAAATGGAATTGGATCTCAATTATTAAGATGGAAAAATCAAATTCAAATTAATTCAAAAATTTTAAAGAATTGAAAAATGAGGAGAATAATTTTTATTTGAAAAGTACGCATTTTCACCAAAAAAATGGAATTTCTGAAAAAAATATGACTTCAAATAAAAATTATACTTTCTAACATAAAATGGAATAGTTATATTCTCATTTCTATATCGAAATAAGGAGGTGGATATTGGGAAAATGTATTTTTACAGAGTAATTAGGTTTCAACCAAGTAGTTGAATTTCCTTTCAAGACTTATTAATTTTCTACAAAATATATCAATTTTTTACTAAAAAACCGAAGTTTTTACCAGAAAAGACGAATTTTCACCAGCTTATTGAATCTTTTTGGCAAATAGATAAATTTCCACACGAATAGTTTAATTTTCAACTAAAAAATATGATTTTCCAACAAAATTAGTATATTATGCAACATGTGCGTAATATGCGTTTTTACACCCATACGATTGCCTAGAATGGCTTATTGTGATACAGTGTGAACGAAATACACGAAAAATTTATCGTCGTATTACTATTTTCCGTGGAAAAATATTAATATAACCTTGAAAATTTGTTGTATTTTACGCACACTGTATCGCAAAGCCTTTTTACGCACTCATATGAGTGTGTTAAAAGGCATTTCACGCACGCTATCTCAACAAATATATTTTCTAACAAATAGATCAACTTGGAAAACAAATCCTTCTAAAAGCGAATTGCTGGAATCTCAACCGAATGCTTAAATCCCCGACTATACAAATTAATTTTTAGCCAATCAATTTTATTTTTACAAAAAAAAAAAAATTCTGTCAAAAATGACTGGGTTTTCTCATTAGGTTCTATTGATTCGAATTTAACTTCTTTATTGTAAATCTAACTAGTCGTTTGAAAATAAATTTTTTATTACTCTAATTTTTCTGAATACGATTTTGATTGGGTAAACATTCAAATTTTTTAGTTGAAAATTCGAGTGTTTTCAAAGAGATTTCATGAAAAATTTTCTTTGTGGTTGGAATCCTAGTGTTCTTTATTTAAAATAGAAAGATTTTTTGAAGAAACTATCGACCAATTGATTTTCTATCAGGAATTGGTCCTTCCGGTTTGATTCCATTGTTTCTATTCAAATTTAAAATATTCTGGGTTGAGATTTGAACTACTTATATTTATTGTTCCGAATAATTCTTTCTCGATTGAAAATTCAACTACCTGCCCAGAAGTTGTATTATCGTCAAATTCATTTTTTTTTTGAGGATTCATTACTCTAGTTAAAAACTCATATATTTTTTTGAGAATAAATTTATTTTATTTTCCAATAGAAAACTTTTTCTTTTAATTGTATTATTGGGTTGCTAGTTGATTCTATTAGGTTGGAAATTCGAGTATTTGGTGGAAAATTCCATTTTTTTGTTTAAAAAAAGTCCCTTTTGCTTGAAAGTTTAACTTATTGGTTCTCAACTTATTATTTTTGGTTGCAAATTCATGTTATTAGGCTGTAAATTCGAGTATCTGATGGAAAATTCAATTTTTTCGTTGAAAAATAGTTCTTTTCGCTTAAATGTTTAGCCAATCGGTTGTGAATGCTGGGTTTTTGTTGATAATCAACTTTTATTCCGGAAGTTGTACTATTTGGTTGAAAATTTATATTTTAATTATTAAAAATGACACAACTGGTTCAAAAGTAAGTTATTTTGTTAAAAAGTCATTCTTCCAATTAAATTCATCTTTTCTGGACTAGAAATGCTTCCATGCAGATCAAAAATTCAACTTTCTTCTAGTAAATTCAACTATTTGGTTGGAAATACATATTTTTTGTTTCGGAAATTCAAGACTACATTGAAAAAATTCACTTATTTTTTTAAATATTTGTCTTGTTTATAGAAAATTTAACTCTCTTCTGAAAAATTCGTCTTTTCGACTTGAAAATTCAACTTTTTGGTTGAGAATCAACCTGTTTTTGGTGTTCTTGTTAAAAACTTCGACCATTCGGTTTTAAATCTATCTTTGTAGGTTGAAAATTGGCACATTTGGTGGAAAATTGAATGATTCTTGAAAAATAGTCCCTTCTGCTTGAAATTTCAACCAATTAGTTGAAAATGCTGTTTGGTATCAAAGGGGTTTGTACTTGATATTGCTGGTGGGATAAAAGTTTAATATTTGGTTGTGGAAAAAAAGTCTGGGAAAAGAGGTCATACAATATGTTGTTGGTTGAAAAATCAACAATCTGTCAATTATCTTTTTTGGGTGGAAATGTTTTTCTTTTGCTTGAAAATTCAGCTTTTTCATTGGGAATCCAATATATCCTTCAAAATATTAACATTTTTTTTGCCACTTATGTTATTTGAATTTTAACTTGAATATACTTCAAAAATAAACGAAGAAATATATGTAAATTGAAACTCAGCGTCATTAAAAATATTTCTTAATCAGGAATAAATAGTCTTTAGTTTGTACACTTTGTGCTAAAGTCGCTCAAAAATAGACTTTCGTTTAGTTCTTCAAGAAATCAATAGAAATCGTGCAAACATGTGTTTAGGCTCATCTATACCATTGATTTCTAGCATGCAATTTAGAGCGCGAATTTAGTGAAACGCGGCTATTATAGCCTCTTCAGGAGGATAAGCATTTTTAAGTAAATGGAAATTGTTCAACCGAAATCAATTACTTTTTATGAAGACAGTTCGATTTAAAAAACAAAGGTCAAATTTCAAGCAAGAAGGATGTATTCTCGACCAGAGAAGATAACTCCAAAAAATAGCTGGGATCTCCAGAAAATTATCAGGCTTTTGAAAAAATAGTTAAATTTTTTATCTCAAATTATAATTTCCAAACTGAAAAGATGCATTTACAATCAAGCGGTCGGATTTCCAAACAAAAAAAAAACAATATTCGACCAAAAACAGTTGCATTTTTTACTCACTTGTTGGATATTCAAGCAAAAAAAGACATTCTTTCAGAGAGAGTTGAATTTGTATTCGAAAAGTTGAACTCTTTACCAAAAATTTCATTTTCAACCAAAAAAGATAGATTTCCAATTCAAAAGGACGAGTTTTTGAAACAAAACAGTTCAATAAAATTGTAGATTAAAAGTCACTTTTTCGAGCCGAAAAGACATATTTTTCAGAAGACAGTTCAATTTTCATACCGATAAGTTGAATTTTTTACTGGGAAGTTCATTTTCAACTAACAAATATAAAAATTCAATTAAAAAACGAAGCTTTGAAAAAATACATGAATTTTATACCAAATATTCGTAGTCTCATTTAAAAAAATTCATTTTCCGACAAGACATGTAATAGTTAAATGTTCAGTTGGAAGAATTACTTTTCAACACAAAAACTAGCTGTGAATTCGATTTTGGTTATTTCAACTTTGTTTGTATTTAAAAATATATCACGAGCACTTTGCTTCCCGTTATCAAATGTATTTGCTCCCTGATAGAGGATGAGGGTTTGCAATAGTAACAATTGAATATTCAAAATAATTTTTTTTCATTGATTAAAATCGCCAATAGCTTCTTCTAGAACTAATAAATATATGTTCTTGCATCAACTTCTAATCATGTTTGGAAAAAACATGATAAACAAGAAGTATGAACAAAACTGATAAAATTAATTACGTAGATGTTATGTTCCGATCTACTGATCTATGTAAAACTATAAAACTGATACAAGTTTTACTATAAAAATAGATTTTTCAAATATTTGACTCGAACCAAAGAATTTTTCAGGTTTTTTTTTTAAATCAACTTTGAATTATGTGTCTGAAAAAAATTTTCAACAGAAATCTCATTTTCAAATACTATGAATTATCATAACTCCCTCACTCTTTCATAAAATGTATCAACGTTACAGGTCAATCGATTCGTCTTAAAACATTGCATTTTTTAACTTTTTGTATCAACCTTGAATCATCTGTCAGAAAAAAATTTTACTATACGAAACCTATTGTACAAATACTATAAAATGACCATAAGTTTTCTCTCAGATAAAATTTAATAACATGGCGGATCAATTTGATCGTCTCCACCCAAGGAATTTTTTCAGTTTTTGCATCGACTGTGAATTATGTGTCTAGAACATTTTTTACGATAAAAAACCTATTTTTCAAATATGTACTCCAAATTATATAATATAATAGGTTTGTAGAATCGGTTAATGATAAAAAATTAAATGTGGATACCCCAGCTTTTTAACGTTTAAAAGTGCTTTAAAAAAAGTGTGATATCCACACATCCACACATTTCAAAACAAAGCTTCCTCTAGGAGCGAAATGAACCAAATTTTCAGCTAGAATAATTCAAGAAAAAAAAATTAAATATATGAATTTTCAAGCAGAAAGGTAAATCCCAATAATAATTCAATGGCAAAATGAATTTTTCACCAAGAAAATTAATGTTCTGCAAAGAGACAATGTTTAAAAAAAAATTGAATTTTTGAGACAAAACGGCGTTAAAAACGTCCAACAAAAAACTTTATTTTGGTAAGTATTTGAGTTTCCAATTGCGGCTGAAAATTTTACTATTTTTTAGAAACGTCTCTCTCGGTTGAAAATCAATTCCTTCTACTGAAAATTCGAACAATGATTTATGTATTGTTGAAGAGTGTTTTATACCTTTTGTTGTAAATCCATTTTATTGAATAAAGATCTATATTGTCGGATTTTAAATACAACTATTTTATAGCAAATTTGTTTTTTCTGCTCGGAAACTCCACATTTCAGATAAAATGTAACCTTTTTCTTCTTAACTTTCACTTTTTTGGTGTCAATTTTTTTTCTTAAAAAATGCAACTATCTGGTTGGAAACTAATCTCCCCTAATCAAAAACTGAACATCTTTGTAGAAAAATCAAATTCTGCAGTACAAAATTGAATCCTTCGGTTTGAAATCGGGTCACTTCGTTAAAAAGTTACCTTTTCAATTGAATGATAATCTACTATAGTTGAAGATTGAACTACTTTATTACAAATTAAAATTTTTCGGATTGAAATCAATTATTCTCGATTCAAAATCAACATCTAATTTGGTAGGAAAATCATTTTTTCCTCAAGATTCAGTATTCGAATTTATAATTAATCATCCCAATTGTAGTTGAAAATGTAACTTTTTGGCGAAAAATTCATTTTTTTCTGTTAGAAACCATTTTTTCATACGAAATAATGTTTTTAACAGAAAATTTTAATAATTTATTCATGGTCATGAAGTGATCTTGTTCAAGACAAAATTTTATTCTTTTTTTAAGAGTTCATATTTTGTTTGGAAGAAAGTAATTATCCCGATTGAACATTTATACTTTCTGAATCAAAATACAACCGTTTGATACGGAAAATTCGTCTTTCTGACATGAAAACTTCATATTTCAGGTAAAATGTCGTCCTTGTCTTCACGAATTCATCTTTTTTGATAGAAATTTCATTTTCTCTGATCAAAAATGACACTATTTGGTCAGAAATTATGGTTTTATGTTCATAATTTTACTAATTCATTGGTGATTATTAAACTGCTTCTTTCTTGACACAAGAGAACTAAAATGCGCGCAAAGTGAGCAATTCATGATTCTTCTTTACTGTGGTGAAGTTTCAGTAAAAACGAATTTTTTGGGTCGTTTTAGTTTCTACAGTGCGGTAATCTTGTTAATCAGGTCAAATGTATAGTAAATTGTTAACAATTTCCAAGCAAAGACTTTTCCAGACAAACCGGTGATTTATTGGTTGCAAAATATAAAAATACATACATATATATGAAAGTACAAGGCCCTGATGTCGTCATTTTGCGCACAGTGTCAGGAAAACATCAATTTATCTCCTAACAATTTATGTGAAACTGAATAAGAATGACAATCTCAAGAGAAAAACAAAAGTGAATGGAAGGGTTTTGTATAAATTGCAGACGCAAATTGAAAGTTTCTGATTTAGACGGCAATAAACCTTCCATATATGAGCCATAATTTCCATTTCAAAGGAAACGCACCTCGAATTTTCCAAATTTACCTATCTTCTTCAAAGTTGCCGTTTCCTATTTGACCAAAACTTCCGGGAAAACATATCTTTGGAATTTTTCACCAAAGTGATGAATCTTTGATCCAAAATATGAATTTTTATCAAAACATATAAATTTTCAAGCAAAATGAAATTAGGGAAAAATTCTTGCTTAAAATGAGAGGAATCGTTTTTTCACATGATTTTTAGAAGAAAATTAAGGATGAACTTATTTAAGAATAGTGATGAATGATGATTTAGGATTTATGAAAAGAACAGTTTTGAATAGCGTTCATAAAACTCCTCACTACATAAAATTCGAATTTTTTACTCTATAGGATATTCTTCGGGACAATGACGATATTTTAACTAAAACATTGCATTTACAACGGAACAAATCAATTTTTCACGAAATTATTTGATTTTTAAAGCAAAAAAAAGGAATTTTCAACCAGGAAGATGAATCCTCAACTATAAAGTAAACATTAAACAATATATATCAATTTTTTAACCAAATAATACACTTTTCAACTGGAGAAAATTCTATTGTTAACCAAAACTGTAATGGATCGATTTTCTATTGAGATTTTAAATTTCCGGCCGAAAAAAGAAAATAAATTATTGAAAAGATAGCAAAATTGTCTTATTGTATAAAAAAAATCAATCTCTAGTCAGGATTAAATTTCCATCAAGATACATAAATTTTCAACTCAAAAAGAATTAAATTTCAATCCAAAACTGAATAATTCAATTTCCAGTTAGCAGAATAAATTTCAAATTAGAATATTCAGAATTTTTACCAGAAAGATGAATCTTCAAACAAAAAGAAGATTTCATAAGAATGCATAAATTTTCAAATGAAAAAATTTCAAATATCAACTAAAGACGGAATGATTTCATTTCTCATAAAAATTATCACTTTTCATCTGATAGAATAAAATTTTTCAGGATAGAGATGAACTTCTAACAAAAGATAAGAAATTTCAACAAAAGATATGAATTTGAAATGAAAAGTTGAATTTTAACGGAAAAGAGTGCAACTTCGGATCTGAAACGAAATAATATACTTTTGGAAAATAATAATTTTCAACCAAAACGATAAAATTTCCAAACTTAGGGATGAAAGTTCAACTAGCAAACAAGTAATTCAATCTTCAACCACAAAAGATTAAGGCTAAACAAAAATTGTGAATGTTGATAGTTCAACCCAAAAATATCGTAACCATCGAATCCCTAACCAAAACAATCAACCACAAAGTTGCATTTTTTAACAACGAACAGGAACAAGAATTCTATCGAAACAAATCAAGTTTAAATCAAAAATACAAATTCTCAACAAAACAGTAAAATTATACCAAAATAGTTATTCTTTCAGTCGAAAGAGATTTTTTTGCAACAAAAAAGATAAATTTTCAACCAATGAGATTGAACTCTTAACCAAAAATAGTTGAATGTTCTTATTGGGTTCTATTAATTCAGTTCGCATTTACATGAAAAAACGAGGGATAAATTTATCATTCTCATGATTTTTGTGGCACAGGCTAACATTACCCGATTCGGTTCCATTTCGAAGATAATTTTTTCAGATATTAAGAAAAATTGGTTTAAAAAATCCTTGTAAATTATTTTCTGAAATTTTCTTATATTTAACACCAAATTTTCCTAACTTCAAGAAATATAATTTTTCTTTATTGTTAATATAGACGGCTATAAGTTACATGGCTGGAAATGGTTCTACTGCTATTTTGGAAAGAGCCTTGTCTTTTGCTGGAATTGATCCTAATATTCCAGATAATGAGGGAAACACACCCTTGCATTTTGCAGCACAAGCTGGTAAGCCAAAATTTATTTTTCTGCATTATAAATTATGGAATAGGAAATTTTTTTTGAAAATAATTTGTATCGATTATTCTGTTTTAGGACAAACAGAGTGTTTGAATATCCTTTTGCAAAGATGCATTGGAATTGAAGTGAATATTCGGAATAATTTTGGGTTTACACCCTTAATGAAGGCTGCGCTCCAGGGGCGTTCAAAATGTGCAAAAATCTTACTGTTTGCAGGTATGTCCCTTTTTGTGGTGTATTTTCTGCCTCTATTTTGGTTGCAAACATTCCATTTTATCTCATCTTATCTCATGCCATCCCATTCCATCCTACCGCATCCCATTTTACCTTATCTCATTCCCCTCTCCATCCATACCTATCAAATTCTCTTCCATTTCTCCCGATCCTATCCCATCCTACACTATTTGTCCCGCCCATTCAATCTTATCTCATTCGTCTGAATCTCGGCCGGACTCAACTCACCTTGACCTATCCTATCTCACCCTCTTCAAATCTCTGCCTGCCATGAACCATCTCAACACATCCTATCCTTTCTTATCTTATACCATATTATCGCATCATACTCCATTCAACTTTACACTGTTCCGTACCGTCCCGTAACTTCAACCTGTTCTATTCCATACTATCTTATGGCATATGTACAAATATCGGCATGCCCCTTAACCTTAACCTCAACTCATCATATCCATTTCCATTTCTATCCGTCCAAATTTCGGCCTGTTCTGATCCACCTTAAAACATCATATCCCATGCTATCCCATCCTTCCCCGTCCTAATCCTTCCCTATCTCAACTAAGCCTAATCAGTCCTATCCTGCCCTATCCCATCTCATCCCATCCTAGATCCAAACCACCCTAATCAATCCCATATCATCCGTTCAAATCTTGGCCTGCCCTGACCCACTTCGACATCCCATCTAATCCTATATTATATACAAAAACCAGCCTACCCCTCAACCTCAATCTTAACACATCCCATCCATTCCAATACATTCATATCCCGCCCTGCCCCGCCCCGACCCATTCTATCCCATCCTTTTCCATCTCGTTGGTCTAAATTTCGGCATGCACTGATTTACCTCGCCTCATACTATCCTATTCCTCTTATTTGGAAATTTTGTCCCATCCTATCCTATTCTACCGTCCCAATCCTGGCTCTTCCCCACCAACCTTAACCAACCCCTTCCAATCCCATACTAACCTATTGTATTCTATCCTATGCTATCCTGTTCCACCCCGTCCTGTTCCATCATATTTAATCCTATCTTATCCTTTCAAATTCTTGCCTGTTTTCAACCCACTACACCCCATCACATCCTGTACTACTCCACCCTGTCTTGTTCCATCCTGTATTATCCAATCCTTTCTTATCCGTCCAAATCTAAGCCTGATCTTACCTACCTTACACAACCTACTCCATTCCATTTTATCTGATTCAATTCCTCCCTACTACGTCTTACCCCACCGTGTAACTTTCAATTCTATCTCGTCTGTCCAAATTTTTGTCGTACTTAACCCACGTCAACCCATCCATAGTACTAATTCATGTTTCCTTAATGCCAATCATCAAATTCTACCTCAATAAATATCTCTTACATATCGTCTCAAACACTATTCGTACTCCTAGATGCTTTCGGTATTCCCCTTGGCTTGCTTTCTCTCTTGTCACTGCCAAACTAAAAATTATAACTCTATTCCACAACAGTACTTTCTCATTCTTCCTGAACATCTCTTCTTTACCTATTCTTTGATATATTTTACTTCTCTATTCTTCAAGCCATCCTTATCCATTGACGTATTATGTTAATCACTCCCTATCCTCTTCCTCACTTTACCGCTGTCTCGACATCTTCCATCCAGTTCTCCTCCTTCCACTGTTTGTTTCCAGTAAAAATTCTCTCGTGATCTGTTTCTCTCCTGTTTAGTTCAAACTCCTACATTTTCCCCTACTTCTTACCTTGTCAATCATTCTTTCAGCTTTTCCTAGCAGCTCGTCTGCTCCTTCCCCTTCCATACCCTTTGTCTCCTTGTTTCATTTTTTCTCTAAATCCTCTCAATTCACTTTCCTCCGCAACTGCTTATTTCCAAATTCAAGAGGGAGTTAGGAAAGATTTTTGTTTTGTCTTCCATTTCACTTCCATTCTAACCATCAGCTTCCTAAAACTTTTTCTGTCAAAATGTATTCCATTATGGTGTCCCTTCTACCCATAAATGTTATTTTCCCTCCTTGATCACATTTGGCATTGCTATAACAGATAAACCATCCTGCCTCTCTCAATGAGTAAAAATGCCTTCTACCTTCCAATTCGTTTCCTTATATTTCGAGTTTTTCACATGGAGACCTCCTCTCTTCCATCTTACACCTATTCACTCGTTCCCTCCTATCAGCACCAACTCTTCCTGTTTTTCCTCTCTTCATGTCCTTATTATTCTCCGACCCCTTCCGTCTCCTCCTAACCTGTATACGTACACAACAGCCACAAACAGTTTCCTCACGCTTATTCTCCTCACCGTTGTTTCGTGCTTTTCTACCGAACTCTTTACCTTTTTCCTCTATAACTATTTCTTTTCTTATCCCTGACAAAATGCTACCCATTCCTCTCCTTTCTGTGTGATCCTTTTCCGCTTGCATCTCCCACCCATGTGTGGAATATCCGAAAGGAAATTTATATTATTCCGGTTATATTTCTCTTACGCCTATTTACATCTTCTCTCGCACCCACGTTTTACTCTTATTTCCACATACGACTTCTGCAATTTAGCCTGAATCCTTTGTGCTCATTTTTGAGCCATGGCATATTCTGAAACGTCATTGTCTGCATTTTCCTCCTTCCCTCCATTCATTTTCCCTCTTCGCTCGCCCCCCTCCTCCCCCGTAATACCAGTATTCTCATCAACCTTAAGCTTGTACCCTTCAATTGTCTTCCCATTCCCTGCCCTTCCTGATGTTCACCCGCATTCTCTCTCAATCCTTTTCGGAAGCCATAATCTAAGTAGCCCATGCCTTTGATCGATTTACGACTTTCTTTCCCTCTCCAACTACTCCAGATTTGTTTCCATTATTTAATATCTACTCCATAACTTTATGATTCTCCTCCTCACTCTGTACTTCTACTAGAATCATGCATACATTCATCGCCCTCCTTCCCATCTTCCTCACTTTGAAAAAAAATCCCCTTTCCTGAACTTTCTTTCTCTTCATCCCACTTATACTTTACCAGATATTAATTATTTGAATAAGTAGAATATTCCATCTCCTAATATTCAATTTAATTTATTTGAATAACTTTTTTATATTAGTTAATAATTTAATCGAAAATGTAATATTATTTTGTAGGTGCCAACCCAACCCTAAGAGATCAGGGTAGGGGTTTCAGGGCAGATCAATGGGCAAGATTTTGTGGAAGATACAATTGTGCAGAAATTATCGAAAGGTTCTCCCGACATCGTCTTATGGAAAAAACTAATGCCTATCGTTGGGGCAGCGAACCAGAATTGGCAGCCAAAGTCTTCACGGGAAAGGTCAGTATCCTTGAAAATACAAATATTGAATCAACTCTAAAAGATTCTTTTTCTTACTTATAAAAATCAATAAATTATTATAATAGGGGAGACTAATACATGAAAGATAGAAGTACATAATAAATAATGACATTTTTCTCCTAATAGGAATAGCAGGTGTAGGTAAATGGGGATATATAGAGATAGGGATAGGATGGGATTTGATGGGATGGTATAAAAGCTGCAATATGAGATAAGAGCTGTATACGGTAGGAGTAGAAAGAAACTTATACGGGGTAAAAGTTGTATGAGATTGATTGAAATATGACCAGATATGATGAAATGGGCAGGGAAAGAGTTGGGTTGGATGGAACAGGGCCAGTCGGAACAGGATAAGGTGTAATGGGATGGGAGTTATTAAGGATAGGAGTTGGGTAGAATAAGAATTGCATTGCAAAGGATAGAAATTGATTGGATAGGATGAGAAAGGGTGAGATGCAATAGGATAAAATACAATAAAAATAAATGTTATGGGGTCAGGTGATGTGTTGAGGTAAGGTAGGATGAGATGGTATAAGATGGGATCGAATAGGACAGGACGGGACAGGATAGTAATAGGTGAATCGAGGCAGGCATGGTGTGACATGGTGGGATGGGATGGGATAAGACGAGATAGGACAAGAAGAAGCGGGGTATAGTGGGCTGCGGTGAGGTAGGATCGGACGGTACAGTACGGGACAGGATGAAATGAGATGAGTTGTAATAGGGTAGGACGAAATGGCACAGGATTGAACAGTGTGATTTAGAAAGTAATTGGTTAGGAAAGGGCGGGATAGAACAAGACGTGATGAGACAGGTTGCGACAATATGAGATGGGACAGAATGGGATTGGATGGGATGGGATGTGATGAGATGGGATAAGATGAGATAGGATGAGCTGGAATGAGATAGGACGGGATGGGATAGGATAAGATGGGATGGAATGAGATGGAATAGGATTATTTTTGATGGGGAAGTATCGATAGATATAGGATAGGGTAGGATGAGATGGGATGTGGGGTATTGGATGAGATATGATAGGATAATGTGTGATAGGATGGGGTGGGTTCGGATGAGATGGGATAGGATGGGATAGGATCAGGAAATATAGGATAGGATAAGATGGGATTTAAGCAGGCACGTAGCCGGAAGAGGGGGGGGGGGCTCTAA
>WSXT02230196.1:0-16307 GCA_011762715.2 Neuroterus valhalla | reverse complement strand
AGGGGGTAAATTGAAAAAGTAATTATCGATTTGTATCCTATGATTTATTTTTAATATAAATGTCGTGTGGCAGCTAGATATGCCTAATATTGGTAATACCGTAGAAAAATTACAAAATATATTATATTTCCTATCAATTAGAACCCAAAACCGCTTGGGCCGCGTTCAGTTCCGGAAAAAGTGTTTTTTCGGATACCCCTACATAACATTGCAAGAGCTCAGTCGATTTTCTTATTAATGCGAGAACTTGAAGTAAAACTCTTGAAACATCTTCTCAAAACAACCTTGGAAGTGAATATGACTAAATAAATAAACGTAATACAAATTAGAAGAATGAATCCGTACACATCTAGAAGAGCAACTTCCCACCAATACATCTTTACTGCTGGTGATCTCAAAGAATTTCCACCATTCCTCAAGATATATTCAACCCAAAAAATTGCCGTATCCATAGGACTAAGTGGCCTATCGCGAAAGAGCTGCGATTCATACTTTACAGCTTCCCTGAAAAAGATTGATAAATTATATGTTTGTGAATTCTTTTTTTATCTAGTATTTTGTAACCATAAAATGAGAGATGGGTTAATATATGTTTATTTATCAGAGCTGAACAAAAAATTGTCTCGAGTTGGAAACGAGACCTATCATTGCCTATGAATTCCTATCCGATCATTAAAAACCTGAGAGCCGTTTCGTCGTGTAAATCTCAGTATTCACATAAACTAGAATTTTTCAAATTTTACTTACTAAAAATTTTGATCTCCATATTTTTCGAACTTCTACTTTACAGCTACTACCCAGCCAACCCCGTTTGGTGTTGCTGATCTCCCATCGGGCGCCTCCTTAGGTCGTGGGATTGGGAATGTCCCCCAGATATGGGTGCTACCAGGGAAATCAAATACCCCAGAGGAGACAAGAATCAGCTAAGGGGAGAAACCCCGAATCCCAAATCAAAGATGAGTAAGTTGCTCAAAAACGCATTACCCCAAAGGAGAACATATCTCCCCGCCGGCTCCGAGCGGGTGCAGGCCCCGGTGGTTAGTGCCGGTCCCAAGGATCTTGGGGAGGACCAAGGAAACGTTGAGGAGGCTGATTTGCCGGAGAGGAGCTTCACCGAGCAAATGTTCGGCGGAGAAGTGGAAGCTGGGGAGACGAAAGATGAGCAGAGGGCGAGACTCAATGCCAATACTAAAGCGAAGCAGTATACGATCGCCGTGGATCAGCACGGAGAATAAGAGCAGAGTACCCTTCGAAAAATGAAGTATGACCAAGAATGGAGGTTGATTATGGAATCCTTATACAGATACTTTCTCTGCAAGAAGATTGTCGATGATAAAAGGGAGGAGAAAGAATTGCAATACTGTCAGCTTCTGCTAGTTCTGCACCTCAGGAATCGGAGCAGAGTAAGGAAAGAGGTAGGTAAAGAGTAAGGAAAGAGGCAGAGAGAACCCACCGTGAGTCCCCCAGAATCAAGTGCAAAGAGGCCTGTAGTGGCGAGGAAGAAGAGTACGGAGCAGAAGAGGGAGGTCTGGAAACGAGCTCATCCCGAGGCAGTCCTAATAAGGTCGTCCGAAGGTTCGAGGCCCAGGTCCTAGGAAAGCTCAAAAGAACAGTGGAACCGGATAACCTTGGCTAAAAATCAAAGGAGTCCGGAAAAGTAGGCATGCTTATGTGCTAATTGAAGTTGGGGACGAGGAAGAGGGCCAAGCGAAATTGTCCTGTGCAATCAGGGACGAGCTCGCGGAAGGGAAAGACGTCAAGAAGGCGATTGAGAAGCACCTCGGTGCTTGCATAAAGGGGAATGTGCGAGTAAGTCTGACGAATAGGACCTTCAGGGGTAACTTGAGGGCCTTCGTTTAGTTGGACGAGGACTTGGCCGGAAGGCTGGCGCGCACAGGCATCTCAAAATCGGGCGGTGTCCTGTCGTGTCAGAAAGAAGATAGACGTGGCACAGTACTACCGCTGTCATGGTTACAGCCATATGGCAGTCGGTTGACCCGGACCCGACAGAAAGGCGAATTTCTGAAGGTGCGGCAAAGAGGGAAACAGGTCCGCGGAGTGCGAAAGTACTCCGCACTGCTACCTCTGCGCCGCGAAAGGCGAAGGTTCCCGTACTGACCATCTTCCGGGAACCGCAAGGTGTAGGGTGTACCGAGGAGCTCTACAGTACTCTATAGTAGGTCCCTGCCGAGATGTCGAAGGCCGACGAACCCGTTGTGCGACATTGTCGCGCTACTGAGGACGATGCGTACATCTTGGTAGGGTCAGAAGCAGTTGTTAAAAAAGTCCAAGTTGGCAGAGAGCGCATTGGAAAGCCAAAGTTTGGCGTACTGTCCTTACCCATATTTCCCTGGAGTAATGCAAAATCAGCTCCGGGCAAATGGGTTGGGAATCGCCTACTCATTAGAGTAGACGATTGCTAGGTTGGGTATCCAATGAAAGATCCCCCCCCCCCCCACACCATTAAAAAACGAAAAAAACTACCTAGCCAACACATTTACTTTCCTTAAATGTAACATACAGGACACGATAATCCGGACACTCTATTCCCTACTCAAAGCCGTCAGATGTTGCAAGCGTAGGAGTAACACTCACCAGTTATTCTGGTAACAAAGTTTCCTCTACAGTCACATTCAGCGATGAAGCCTAGGATACGGCGTCTCGCAGTAGACGTGATAACTAAGAGCTAGCTTCTACCAATCTTACTGGAATGCGATTATTCTGATATAGCCATTGTAACTTTATGCGCTTGTAACTCTGACACTGCCTTGTGGAAAATGAACATGCTAGTGAATTCCATGCTCATAACATATGAACAGGGGATACATGCAGAACAGCAACAGTAAAAGAATCTTTTCTTTACACCAGTTGACTGCTTATGCTTCTGTCCGAAGTTCATCGGTTGTTAACTAGACATTCCCAAAGCGCTAAGTCCTTGTGCAGTTATATGAGAGAAAAAGCGTTATAGCAATAGGTTACTAGGATGTTTCCCACTTTCAAACACAGTTTTATGATTTAGCAAGACTGTAAGTGAACTTTCTGATGTGGTGAGCATTGAAGATATAAGAACTGCCTCTCAAGGGGATGTGTTGCATTATTTCCATTTCGGTTCTTCACAGTAACAGAACCAGCAAAGGTGCACTGTCCTACAAGAGACATTAGGATGTAAGGATAAAGCCGTAGTGAGTCTGACGACGAGTTGACTTGTCCTCATCGAAGTCAGAAAGCTTTTGTACCTTGGCTTGAAGAGATATCAGCGTTATCACCTTTAGGACGGTGGACTTACGAACAAGGATGAGACAAGGAGCAGAACTGACTCTCATTTTCGCAGAACAGATGATTGTTTAACCTTAAAGGAAATTCAGGTTCCAGTTTCCAGTATTCTCAAGTTTTGTCTCTGGAAAAGCTGTAGTTGTCCTCTAAAACCATATACCCTGTAATAAAACTAATGAAAATGATTGTTAAAGTGATGATGGAGTAGTTAATGATGAAGATGACGAAACCTATGATATACCTCCTTTTCGATTGACAAGAGATCGAAGGAACCTGAAACGTTTGTAAGGGACGAACTGAACGATCTTGTCAGAGATCTTAGACTTGCAGGAGGTGATGTTGTAAAAATTATGAACAGAGACTTTTAATTGACTCATCTAGTTGGAGCTGGAAGGCAGTTTTATTTCACAACTCTAATGTTAACGCGCCGGTCTCAGTCGGTCAATCTGTCACGATAAAAGAAGGACATCATTAAATCAAAATATTCTTAGAAGAAATATAATATGCTGATATTCAGTGAAAAATTTGTGGAGACTTGTGGGCAATCATGGTAACATCATTGTTGACAAACAAGAAGGGGTTTCAAAGAATCCTTGCTTCTTCTGTTCGTTAGATTTAGACTATAGATCTCGCGAGAAACACCACAAATGCACAAAGATGGTCTACAGGAAACGAGATGACACCTGGTTCGAAAAATGTCTTCAAAGAGTCTCTAGTAGATGTATCAAGAATATTGCTCCCACCCCTTGATATGAAACTTGCTTCGATGGAGCAATGTTTGAAAGTTCTGAATAGAGAAGGATATTGTTTCAACTATATTTCGCAAAAACTTCACTGCATCTTACCTGCAAAACTAAGAGCCGACATTCTTGATGGGCCACACTTTCGGAAGCTACTGAAAGATCACACATTTATTACGAAAACGGGAGAGGATGGAAAAGCAGTGCGAATTACCTTCAGAAGGGTTAAACTGATAAGAGTCACTCAGTTGCTTGATCTCGATATCACCATTGATTCTCAACTTACATTCACGGACCAGATTTCCGAAGTCGCAAATAAATCTCTAAGATCTCTCAACTCCATCAAATAGAATGCCTCGAGGAATCCACTCACTCTCAAACTCTTGTACTTTTTGCTTGTGCAAACAAACTTAAAACACGCTTCTATCATCTAGTCCCTGCAATATCAGGCATATAAGATGTTTATAATTTATCTGCTGCTGGCTTTTGTCGAAGTCGAGTTTGGATTTGACTTGCGGCTGCGATTTCGTGGTGTTTCGTGTCATCCACAGGTTCCTTATTGCTCGAGTTTTCACGGCATCAACCGGCAAGAGTGGGTAGGCTGGTATTTGCGCGTTTTCCCACCAGTGGCAGGTGCACGCTTCTCTCCTGCAGCTCAGTTCCTTTTCGGCCCTGGCGCTGACAGGAAAGTTTTCGTCGCGCCTGGCAAGTAGGCAGTGGTTGTCACTGATAGACAACTGCCCAGAATGGTTAGGCGTGAGTTGTCCGTTGGAGTGGCGATTGAGTTGACAGCATCATCGCCACTGCCCGAGCGGCTCGATCTTTCCTGCGCCTCAGTATTGGTCCTACCTCCTTCCTGCAAGCTGTTATCTTCAGAGCTCTGCAACGGGAAACAGTAGGTTTGAGATCCACCGATGACTAAGGCGTCACTCCAAGATTTGCGAGTTGCATAGTCTCTGTGATGCACAACAGGAGACTGGAGATTCATTGAATTTCAGGAGTTATTACAAGGTTCGGTGAGTGTGGTGTTCTGACATTCAGGTGCTCGGTGAGTTCGGTTGTTTTACAGCGAATTCCCTAGGAGTAATTTTGATTATCAACTGATTTTCCTGACTAGATCATCTTTGGTTTGGGGGGGGGGGGGGGGGACTACTCGGATAACGTATTATCTCCGTTTGCGTCGCAATCGACGATTCTAGAAGAACCATGGTAATCGTAGCTTCCGGAGGCTACATCTGTTCTAATCTTTCGGGGCGACAAACAATATTTTTTGATACAATTTGATAGGTCTGGTTGGGCATGAGAACTTGTGGGTTTATGTTTAAATGATGTATTCTCTATTTGACTGATTGTGAATAAAAGCAGCGTCCTCTTTTCGCTGACCTATGCCAGTCCGTCATTATTTCTTTAACATAAGATGAGTCCGTTAAGTATCTAAAATCATTTCCTCCGTTTCGCGGCTGCACAAATTGACACGCCCATGGATGGAATAGAATAAATGATTATGATGGTATAAGATCCTTGCTAAACATCCCGGAACTTAACCTCAAATTTTGACTGCTAAACTCTGTTTCTTGCATAGTATTGTTAACAACATCATAACATGTCCTACGACTTTGTCCGAAATTTCGCTTGACGTCCTACCTAAGACTGTCCGAAAACAAAAGCCCTTATTGCACGTATCAAAGCAACGTACTATTTATAGAGCGACCTCTGTGTTCACTAGAATTTGCAGTGAGATGAACTCCTTCATTCAAAATTGCAACAAGCAGCTTGACTTTTTCAATACGCCTTCGGTAAATTTCAGAATCTTAGTGTGTAATACGATTTACAACCGCCGTGATACACATTTTTTGAACTCATGTTGCCTTGGCTTGAGTTTTCTCCCAATTTGATAAGTCACTTGTTAACCAAAGGGCTCTGCCTGTTCACTGATTGATAAATAGACAAAAAATTCGATTGTTTGGTGAATTTGAAACTGAACTTTATGGATTCTGTTTTGTTGTAACACTTTCTAAATGTACGTTTTATAATTCTTTCTTGTCACTTGCATATTCTCCAAATATTTAAACTACAAACTTTCTATTTCTTTCAAATCTTCGAAAATCTGTGAAGGAAAGTGAAACTAAAATTCCTTCATGATATTCTTGAAAGATATGTACTGCTGGCCGTCGTTCCCTTCGTTTACTTTCTACCACGGCAAAACCCAAAAATGTGAAGTCAAGTGAAGGAGTGTCCTACCATCTCCACCATTATTTTTGTAACCAATCAGCGTACTTCATAACATGTACTATTCCCCATCTTGATAAACATTGGAGTTCGCTCCTGAATTATAGGCTTCCAATAATTCAGAAATCTTGTAACCGCTAAGCAGGAAACACTTGATCGGGTCGACCTCAGGCTGTGTTCGAATCTTTTGTGAAACGCAACTATCATAATTGGAATTAACCTCTCTGTTTTAAACTCGTCTGTATTCGGCTAAATCGTGTGTGTGTGTGTGTTTTGAATAAACTGTTATTCAAACCTAATCCCTCGATTCATTATTCCCATGTTGAAAGAATAGCATAGACGATACAGATTCTTATCTTGATTATTTTTCCAAAGATCTGTGCGATCACAGTAAAGAGTAAGGTGGAATGTTTCATCCGGATATAGAAGAAATGGAGCGCAGATATCAAGGGAGTTGGGATATAGATATTGTGTTTTGAAAGTAAAAATGCTTGCTACTTCGAATAGCTTTTTATGTCAATTGATCAGATGATTGAATAGGTTCTCTGAGGGTTAACATTTTCCTTGTACCTCTCTACTATTCCTTCATACACCCTACCACTACCTTAGTGATCTGAAGCTTGAAGTGGGTTCCGAGCTACCAAGAACACCAGCTTCGAGTACTTAGAGTAACTTTTTTCCTTGAGGTACCGGCACCACGACTCTGCAGAGACGAACACTTCCTTGCTAGGCAAGTGTTGACCTCGTGGGCCACCGAAGTTCTACTAGAGCGTGAGGCGGGAATCGAACTCGCAACCAGCCAGAGTGGGTCTGAAGCTCATGCCTTAGCCCCCACGACCAGCTGACGATCCTCAGATCTTTTTGTTAATGAACATTTTTGTTCCAAGAAGCTCTTAACAAAACACATTAAAGTATACTTCTTGCCTATTCATCATTCAAAACACAATAATATGGAGGAATAAAAAAGAATTTTCGCTTAAAATTCTAAAATTCTGATGCTGTGTGCAAACGCAAGGTTGAAAGAAAAAACAGTTTTTCTAGGTTCGTGATTCGGTCAAAATCTATAGAAAATGATGGGTCCGGTTTCTAGCTCAAGACACTATTTTTTTGTGGGGCTGTAATTATTGGTACATGTTTTTTCAGGCTTACCTATATTTAGGATCGTTGAGAATAGAATCGAAGGCTTTATCCAAAGATCTTGTAGTTATTTTATCCTGATCCATCTGAATAGCAATATTCTTGTTTACAAGTGTGTCTACATTTCGAAATTGGTCAGCAACCAACGGTATTCCTATCATAGGAACTTGATAATGAAGAGCTTCCTGTATTCCCAACATACCTCCATGAGTTATGAATAATCTTGTATTTGGGTGTTCTGGAAAAAAATTCAGAAATTATTTCCCAACTAAAAAAAGGACTTTGGGAGGAGGGAATAAGCCTAGAATTTGGAGTACCGGTAGAAGGCCAGAAAATAGTCGGAAATTCCCTTGGAAGCCAATAAATTTTTAAGTTCTTCCCCTTTTTTTCAATGAATATCGTTTAACTCTTCGAGGAAAGTGTGTTTGAAATAGTGCTTAGTGATACGAACCATTCAAAACTCGAAGACCATTCCATTTTCAAGATTCATTTATTTAGTTTTGGAATTAATTTTCCAAGATTTTCAAGTAAAAAGTATTAATCTACCGAATGAAGCATGGATTGCAGTATTTATTCATAATAAAAAACCCAAAATTCATATTTTAGGCTGAAGGTCACAAAAAACAATAAGAAAATTAAACTATGGTTTCTTCTGAATGCATCCCTTTCGGTCGAGAAATATTGTTCTGTTTTGTATGAAGTTCGAATATCCTGTTTAAAAGTTATCTCTCTTGGATGGTAGCGATTTTTTTGTCGAAATCCCATGGTTATCATTCAAATATAGTTCAGTCGAAAAATCGAATACTTAGAGGAAAATTGAACATTTTCTTGGAAAGTCATAAAAAAGTACTGTTTTCTTGATAATTCTTCTTTTCAAATTGGGCAGCCGTCCTATGGGATTTGAAATCTATCCTTTGGTAGAAAAGACCTTTTTTTCGTTGAAAGCTTGTCTTTCAAGAGATTCGTTTTTTATGGTGGAAAAGTCATCTTTCATTATTGAAAATAATTCTTTCATGATTAGCGAGTTTTTGATTAGCGGCATCTCTCCCGAGTAGATTGCCAATTTTGTAGCAAGCTTTCCGAACCGAATTTTCTACCTGCGGCATCTCTTCCCCTCCAAAGTGGCAAAAGTGCAACATCTCTTCTTAACTCGAATAACCATTTTAAACTTTGTGACCCTAATAATTGCCATGACCAGTCTCTCTGTCCTCCACCACGGAAGTTGGAAAAAGGGGGAGGTATGTGACCTACATTATTTTTCTTAACTTATTACAGGGGTGCCTTTTCTTCCCCTACAAGACTTGGGGGATAGGGAAGGAAGGAGAGCTGCATCATTTTGATGAACAGTATTTTGAAACTTCGAATTTTTCTCAGGGGAGAGATGCTGCACTTTGGCCGATTTGGAGGAAGAGAGATGCCGCGGGTACACGATCCAGTTCATGAGGCTTGCCACAAGATTCACAATCCACTCGCGAGAGATGCCGCAAGGTAGACTTGTTGCGGAGAGAATTATCGCATTATTATAAATTGTTCATTGTATTATTATGAATACAATTATTATGAAGATTTTGTTGGAAAGAAATATTTTTTAGTTTGAAATCAATTCATTTTATTGGAAAACTCTAGTATTACATATTGTGTCGAAAATTCCCCTTTTTTTTCTGTCAAAATTCTACTGTTCTTCGAAGGTTTTATTATTTTTTTATATTCCAACTATTTTGTTGAAAATTTGTAGTTTTTTTTTGTCGATAATTCAACCGTTATGTTAAAAATTGATCTTCTAGAATACAAAATTTATCTTTAGGATTTAAATTCTTCTTTCGGGGAAAAAGTCACCCATCTTTCCGAGTTTGCAAAACACTAGAACTATTTTTTGGAAATTGCACTATCTTGTCGTGAATGCAATATATTTTGATTAGAAATTTTAGAAATATGGTACATAGAATAATATTGAAAAAGCGAGTGAGTTTTCTTATTATCTTGTATTGCTCTGGAATCGCATTGGAAATGATTTACATTCTTTATCGTATCTTAGATACTCAATCGAGAAGATTGGCAATTTTGTGGCGATTCTCTGAACCGAAGTGTCTCTTTGCAGCATCTCTCATCCTTGGAAGTGGCCAAAAATTTGGCAAGTCCCCAGCATAACAAGATTTATCATTTTGAGGTTATGTGACCTATATTATTCCTGATGTCAGTCACAAGATTCCCTTCCTGACCCTTCCCCCATAAGACTTGGGAAAAGAGGAAGGTATGTAACCTGCATTATTACCATGACCCAATTTACCATTCTCAGGTTATGTGACCTACATTATTTCCATGACCAGTCTTTTTCCCATTCGCTTTGAAGGAAGGCTTCGAATTATCCATTGAGGAGGGATGCCACAATTTTGCCACTTTCGAGGGTGAGAGATGCCGCAGGGAGACCATTCGGTTCGAGAGACTTGCCACAAAATAGTCAATTTTCTCTGGAGAGATGGCGCGGGAGAGGCCTAGATAGGAGTCGGTTAGAGTTGAATGCAGAAAAGTCCAATGTTATGGTGCTCAGGAGAGGAGTTGAGAGGGATGAGAGAGGAGATTGGAAGTAGAAGGAGGTAGCAGTGTAGGAGATGAAAGAGTTTGTGTACCTGGGTTTCTCATTTTAGGGGAATGGAGATGGTCACATAAGGGAGAGGATAAAGAGGGCATATGTTGTCATTAGGCAGGTGTAAGGATTGGGAAAGAGGTCGTTTGCAGATGATTTCGAAATGAAGATGAAGCTGTTTGCCTCTCTTGTGATGACGTGCTACTGTATGGAGTAGAGGTGTAAGAGGTTTAGGAGCAGACATGAGGTAAAAAGGGTACAGTGAAGGTACATTAGATGAATACTGGGGTGGGACAGAAGTACACATAGTTATATTGTGAGGAGGCAACAGGGATGACGAGTTTGGGGATTTCTACATTTAGTCGGGCGTGTAAGTGTGAGGAAAAATCCATGGGAGAGAGGGGAAGCAGGCTTGTGGGGAGGCTTTGGTGGAAGGAGGAGAACAGGAGAGGATATGGAAAGATGGTGGATGAGAGAGTTATTTCCGAAAAAATGGTTTGCATGAGGATGAAGTAAGAAGAAGTCAAGAGGAGGAAAGGAAGGTGTATTAGATTGTTAAGAGGACCGGCGTGATGAGAGAAGGGTAGATTATGCCAAAAGAGAGAGCGGTGATGAGATGTGGAAGCATGTAGGGATTTGATAGGTTCTGGCTTTCGCAGGAGGTGAGGAGGTCCGAATTGTCTGAGGAGGGGTATGCGAAGGTGGAGCACTTGATGGAGTAATGCGAGGAGGTGGGAAGGAGTGAAATTAACATGGAAATAATACTGCATGAGAAAGGGGAGAAAAGGGCGATTGCATGGGCGAAGGGGGTGTTGGGTAAGATGGAGAGGAAGACAAGGAAGAAGGAGTAGGAATGGATAAGGATAGATGTGTAAAGAGGAGAGAAAGTAGAGATAAGATAATTGTTAATGATTTTAAAAGTAGATAAGGAATTATAAATAAGCGGTCTTGACTAAAGTGTGGATGGATATTAGGTTTGAGCATGCAACGTAAAGTTTCAAGTAAAATTTCGTTTAGGGCGGTGGACATTTCACTTATTCTTATTCGAAGATTTCATTTGTGTAGAAAACTCTTTTTTACCTATGATTGTGAAGTTACGTTTAAAATTTGATGCTTTTTAGATAAAAATTACTTTGAGAGTGATAAAGTGCTGTCGCATTCCCAACTGCTCAGACTTCAACTCTAAAACGAAATGATAAGTATTTCACTTCCAAAAGATATCACATGGGTTATTCTAGCTGGTTTTCAGGAAATACAACAGGATTTTCAATGAACACTGTTCAAAGAATTGAACAAGAGTTTTATTAAATATGCTCTGCATATTATTTGTTCAGAATTTAGTTAGTTTCATAACGGTTTTTTTTTCAAATCCAAAAAACTAGACAAAGAAACTTTTTTTTTGCGTTGTAACAGAGCTCAAGTGCACGAAAAAAAAAAGTTTTCTACCAGTTTTTGGGACCGAACTTGGTCACCAAAATGACCAAACTGCAGGAGACTGGTGCCCTCCTCAGTGTTACTTAACCAACAATAGCTCGTTTTGTTCCGGCTTCATTTGTTTCTACATCTTTCCTTTTGTACCCTTCCTCACGTGACGGATGTTCGCTGGTGACTGACGTTATGGATTGATACACAACTATATAACAAATCAGCTCTTTGTTTGGACATGACTTTATTAATGGAACATTTTCTCGCTTGAAGTTAGTGCTTTGGTGGATAATTTACATAATGAATGATACAAACTTTAATGTAGCTTCGGATGACAGGACTGCCGCTTTCATCAACGGACCGCTTCCCCCCGGAAAAGTTCCAGGTGATGAATGGAGACTGGGTGTGTGGAATGTCAGAGGTTTAAATGATCCAAAGGAAAATGAGTTGCCGGATACTATGCGCATCCGAAAGCTAGATATTTTGTGCGTACCGGAAACGAAGAAAAAGGGATGTGAGAATAATAAGGTGGAGGATGGTCTCGAACTCTGGTCAGGCGTACACGTGGAATCACACGCTAGCCAAGGAATTTGTCTAATTATGAATAAGAGAGCAAAAAAGCATGTGAAAATGTATGAGTGTGTATCTCCTAGGTTACTGTGGGTAAGAATGAAAGTGGGAATCAGTAGTCTGTTTCTTGTACCATGCTATGCTCCTGTTGATGGTGACAGCAAATAGGCAAAAGACACCTTCTGGGACTCGTTGAATGATGTAATAGAAACATGTGATTCAGGCGAAAGAATAATATTACTCGGAGACATGAACGGTTGGGTTGCTGTGCAACGCGAGGGTACTGACAGAGTACTTTTGTCATTTCGGAGACCCAAAAACAAATGGCAAAGGGGATTAGTTCATCAGTTTATGCTAAGCAAAGAGTTTGTTTATTACAAATAATTGGATCGGGCACAAAATGATACACATGTATGCTTGGTGCAGAGACGAAAGCCATAGTATAATCGACTTTGTTGTAGCGGACGAAAGACTGAGAGGGCTTGTGAAAGATACAAGGGTTATGAGAGATTCTGAATGCGGATCGGATCACTATCTTATAGTTTTGAAAATAAACCTAGACCAGGGATGGAGAAGAAAAATTATTAAAAAATCGAAACTGATGCGAGTCAGAACAGAGAATTTGCAAAAACCAGAATAGTCTAAGAGCCAGTGACAAAAAGATGCTTCCATTTTATAGTGGCTGGAAAAATTATATAATATAGTACCAACTTGGTACTATTTGAAGATGCGTGCCTGGCAGCTCGAAGCGTTTGCATTTTTTATTTGATACTTTTTCACGGGACACTTTCGCAAGAATATATGCACCATTCTTATAGGGGCTGAAATTTTTCACAAATATACTTTCAACTCTGCCAAATATGACTCCGAGTGCCTGGCACGCGAAATTGTTTGCTAAGTCCTGCCTGCCAATTAAAATTTGCGAAAATTTTTTTAGATTTTTGCACTTTTCGTATAGGGGCTGAAAATTAAATATGATCTTCTTAAGGGCATAATAAAATCATTTCAAGGTGCCTGGCATGTAAAAGCGTTTGTTTTAAAGTGCCTGCCAGCCCTCAAAGTCCGCGCTGCGCCATACGGCCCTGGACGCGCTCGGTCGTACATCTGTCCTGTTTTTACGCGATATTTCGCAATTACTTTTATGAATATCATACAATCAAATGGAAAATGAGTGTATTTGCAACAAAATATATCATTCACGCGCCAGGCACTCGGAGTCATATTTGGCAGAGTTGAAAGTATATTTGTGCAAATTTTCAGCCCCTAAAAGAATAGTGCATATATTCTTGCAAAAATGTCCCGTAAAAAATTATTTAATAAGTAACGCAAACGCTTTGAGCTGCCAGGCACGCATCTTCAAATAGTGCCAAGTTGGTACTATATTATATAATTTTTCCAGCCCCTGTAAAATGGAAGCATCTTTTTGTCACTGGCTCTTGGACTAGGAGTACAAATAGTATATCGTGAAAAGCTGGATAAATATTCAGGGTATCACGATGATGATTGGAAGAAAGAATCAGACAATAAGAATATCAAGGGTGAATGGATAATACTGCGGAATGGAATCTTCGGGAGTGCTTCGGAAGTTTGTGGTACTACGACTGTAGGAAAAAAGTCCAGTGATGCGTGAGCAAATATAAAATCAAAACGGATGAAGATACGAAAATGCGAAATGATTTTGAGGGAAATAAGAAGATATTTTGGGAATGGGTTAAGAAGACTAGAAAAGGGTAGCACTGAGGTAGTCGGAATTAAGGATGCTGACGGTGAAATGGTATGAGATTCTGACAAGGTGAAAGATTGAATGCGGGATTTTTTCAAGAAGCTGTATAGAAGTGAAGCCACTGAGCATAACAACAATGACACAGACGCGGATACATTATACATTTCCGATGTAGGTCGGTGGAAGCAGAATCGGTATCAATTACATTATTTCCGTAATTGAAAAACTTAGGAATGGTAAGGCTGCCGGCGTAGATAGTATTACCTCTGAAATCCTCAAGTTCGGTGGCGGATTTTTGTTAACGTGGTTGTGTGAATTTATGAATATGTGTGCTGTGAATGGCGAAGTTCTGAGTTATGAAAAAAAGGCGATTATTGTCCTAATCTGCAAGGGAAAGGGTGATCCAGGTTACTGTAATAATTATGAGGCGATTAGCCTTCTAAGTACTGTTGGAAAAATATTTACTAAAATACTTATCGACAAAGTCATGGGAGTAACAAAGCAAAGGATCTGGAAAGTTCAATGTGTGGATCTATACCAGGGAGATCATGTGCGTATCAGATATTCAGCTTGAGACAGATCACAGAAAAGAGCCTATGAGTAAATAAAAAAGTTTTCTGTGCATTTGTTGATCTGGAAAAAGCTTTTGATAAGGTAAATAGAGCTAAACTTTCGGAGGTCCTTAAAGAATATGGAGTGAATGGATGACTTCTGAAAGCGATACAAGCAATATTTAATGGTAGCAAAGCAAGTGTGAAAGTAAATGGAAAACTGAGCGATTGGTTTGATTTCAGGCAGGTCGTTAGGCAAGGATACATTATGTCCTCTTGGATGTTTAATATATACATGGACAAATGCCTGAGAATGACTCTATTTGACGAGGAAGGTGTTGATCTTGGGACAGTGAAAGTTCGTGGGCTTGCGTTTGCGGATGAGAAGATCGTTACGGCAGAATCAGCTGAGGATTTGCAGAGGATGTTGAGCAGACTGGATACCAGCATGAAGAGCATGGGAGATAGGAGAGAACAAGTTGATCATTTCGCGTATCTTGGAAGTTTATTTACTCCTGACGGGAAGATAGATGCAGAGATTTCCAGACGTATAATAGAGGGTTAGAAGATTTTCGGCAGTGTACGGAGTATTACTAAAAGTAAAAATGTAACAAATAAAGCTAGAATCGCGATATATAATTCTGTGCTAGCACCAACTGTCCTGTACGGTAGCGAGACCTGGACGTATCAAGAAAAGGACGAGAGTAAACTCAACGCGATCGGGATAAAATTTCTGCGTAATATGTGCGGTAAAATGCTAATGGACAAAGTGAGTAATGAGTGTGTTCTCAAAGAATGTGGTGTAGATGAAACGCTGTTTGACAAGAGTGAAAGAAATTTGCTGAGATGGTTCGGTCACGTTGAGAGAATGAATGAAGAATGATTAACAAAGCAAATGTATCTAGGTAGGGTGAATGGTAGCGTATCCAGAGGCAGATCAACGAAGGAATGGATAGAATGTGTGAATGAGACCCTAAAAAGGAGAAGCATTGAAAACCGTAGAAACACAAGAGCTTTCATGAAAAGATGCATGGATGTGAAAGAAGCAAGAGATGTATGCCAGGATACTTAATGGCCCGTGTTAGGATATCGCTTAGTGGATTATTTTAATGACTTTGCGAAGCTCTTTGTACGGAGTGTTTGCTAGAGAGATCAGGAAGCGACCCTCGTCGGAGCGATGTTGCACAGGACGAGTGTGTGTTTTTTCTTTTAGCAAAAAACAGGCAATGAATCCTTAGACTGATCTACCTATCCCTGCCTCCTTCTCATACACATCCCTTGCTCCCTTGATCCCTTACTCTCCAGTAGCGCATCGGGGCCGGAACAAGACGAGTTGCGCTTACCCCACAAGGGATTTGGCTTATTGGTATAATAAAAATAATAATGTGGAAAAATGTGAAAAATATGGTGGTGTAAGCAAGTCAATTTTTCAAGGCCAAGCGGCTGAAGAATAAACGTTCATCCATCTGTATTGTATCTTGGAGTTCTAGAATGTTCAATTTTTTCTCAAATCATTGTAATAAAGCCATTTGTTTTAGATAGTTATCATTATGAAGGCTTTGAAGTCAACCAAAAAAAATGTAATTTTCGGCTGGGGAACCAGTGAACAGCTCGGAATTCTTGTTTGAAGGCAGCCAGTCATAGTCCATAACTGCCAAGAAAGACTGACCAATGATCTCGAAAACATGAGTAACTTGGCTGTTATTAATGTACCAAGCATCAGCCAAGCATGGGTACACATTAGCAAAATTATTATAACTTCATGCATAAAAGTTTGTTATGTAGTTAAACTTTTCACCAATCTTATCTTATGATTGGTTTAATCTTGGTCCGATCAACAGTCTATCAAAGCTAGTCAAGTGGTTTTTGTTTCTGATTTCATTGGGCGACCAAGGAAGCTAACATAGATGGGCATAATTCAATTAAATCGTTAATCAAATTATATCTGAATTAAGAATTATTCCCAATCCCGAACAAAATTATTTCGGAGTACTTTTCTTCCCGTAATCCCGCATTTGTGCATTACGGGAATAATGCATCCCTTTTTGCGACAAGTGTGGGATTACTGGATTAAT
>WSXT02230185.1:0-16308 GCA_011762715.2 Neuroterus valhalla | reverse complement strand
TATTAATTATATGATTCGGTAATACATTAAAATCCTTACAACGAAATAGAAATCTTCTTTGGTTTTTACGTCTTTCCAAGTAAAAAGTTTGCTTTTTCCATTCTTTAACAATACGTACTGTGGTTTTTTTTATTTTTTTTTATTTTATTATTCCTAACCAGTCTAACCTAAATAATTTCCTTCTATTGGGAATTATTTACTCAAAATTTATCCTTTATATTGAAAATTAGACTATTCTGTTACAATATCATCAATTTTGTTAGAAAAGTCAAATTTTTACTTCAAATTTTAAGAATGTAGAGCATCACAAAATAAATTCTCCATAGTTTCCACATTAATATTATTTATAAAAATTCATGTTCCTCAATGTAAAATAGAGAAAAGGGTGTCAAAATTTTCGATTCCAGGAGATTCTCCAAGTTGAAAGCGAAATGGAAGAAAAGGAAGAAGCTTTAAAAGGGACTGCCATTCCTGGAATTTAGCAAAATAAAAATATACTTATTGTTTTACGCCAGATAAGCTATACAAATCCAGTTTTTTTATTTAATCGTAAAGGGGCTTGATAGAAGTGTAGGGGAGGAGGGGGGGGGGGGTATAAAAGCCTGAGGCGCCCTTCAACGAAAAACTAAGGCCGGCCCTGCCTGCTATGTCGACGTATTCAATGGACCGTAAATATTACTCTGAGCATGACGCTTAGAAAAAAAGGATGAAAAACTGTTTTGGACTTATGCAACGATCCGATTGTCTGCAAGAGGCAAACCTAAATAACCGAAATTGCTATCGTTTCACGATACACCGTACGATCAACGGTTCTGACATTCCGGGATGGGTGAATCAGTGTAGCGCATCGTCGTTCAACACTGCCAGTCGATGCGATGGTCTCGCATTGCCCGGTCAAGGCCTTTTACTTGCCTTTCTCTTTCCATCTCTTCGAATTAAATGAGACTATCTTTGTTGCTCCCCGGCTGTAACACAACCTGGTAGCAGTGTCCGAGTTTGTCTATGCCCTCGCTGAGAGTCCTTCCGGGAAAGAAGGAAGGAAGCAAGGAAGTGGCAAATAAGGAGGAACGAAGATAGTCTTATTGGATTCTCAGGAGGAGAGAGGAGGAAGGGGAAAAAAGCCTTCAGCGGGCAATGCGTGACTATTGCATCGACTCGTAATGTTAAACGAGGATGCGCTCTACTGATTCGGGAATAGACGAATTCCTAGGGCGATATCATCAATATCTTCACAGCTACCTCAGTTGTTTTTCCCTTCCAATCAATAAAGTTTTATACATCTCCAATGTAAAAAAAGGAAAAACTTAAAATTCTGAAGTTCTGAAACTATTATTTGTAATTCTTGCAAGTATTATTCTCGCGGATCTAAATTCACAACTCCTAACCTGACGAGCCTTAATTTTCCAGTCGTATCATTATTTAACGCACACGTTATTTTCGAACGCCAGACTTCACTTTAAGTAATTTTTAACAATGATAATTTCCTTGTCAGATAAACTGATTACTTATCCGTATTGAAAAAGAAGTTTCCCTGCACTCATTTCAATTAAGGCAGGTTTGGTTTTTGCAGGGTAGTGGAACCTTAATATATTCTGTAGAATTATTTATAAATTCCAAATAAAAATCGAGTAACTTGAAATGTTCTGATTCAATAGCGCGTCTCGCGCCACGGGGACGGCGCACCAATCACGTTCGTGCAATATTCCAATTGAGTCGCACGCCGTTTGCAACAGACCTGGTGCGCCTATCATAACCAAACAATATTCTAATTGGGTTGTTTGACCCCCCCCCCCCTTCTCCTATCTTTGTCAAATGTTCACGTTTTGAGACTCCCTGAACCCGAAAAACAGGTTATCATGAATGTGCCAGCCTGTCTGTCTGTCTGTCTGTGGCCACAATAACTTTCGAAAAAACTAATCGATTTGATTGGCCTTTGGTACACTCTTCCACTGTCAGAAACTGAAGGACAAGTTCGCTAGACAGCTATGTTGGATCCAAAATAAAAGTTGGGGAGCATTTTAAAAATTTTTGAAACCATTTTTTTCAAGACTCAATAAATGTAAGTACAGCTTCCTGTGAACTCGATAACTTTCGAAAGAATGATGATATTCGATCGTGCTTTGGCATCCATCTTGAGAGACCAAAAAAACAAGTCGAGTTCGTTAATCAGCTGTTTTGGATCAAAAATGGACGAGGGGGAGCATTTTCAAAATTTTTTTGGACTTTTTTTTCCAAGATTTCAAAATTATGAGTACGATTTCTTGCAGTAGGTAAAAAGTGAAAAAATGTATCCCCATGATTTTTTTCGATGAAAACAAAATGGTCAGGATACGAAGAAAAAAATCCAAAGGAAAAGAATGTCTCTTTTTGAGAGCCCTCCAAGATGATCTTCACAACTTTTCGAGTTCTCTCAGAAAATCGAAAATTCAAATTTTGGTCGCACAAAAAACAATGAGAAATAGAAAAATTCATTTTCTGGTCAAACTATGTGAGGTACGGGAAAATATAAATGAACCAAAATTGTGCACCAAGAAAAGATCTACAAATTTGGTGAAACTATTTTTTTGATAGGAGAAGTAGTTTTTACTCTATTAATAAAAAAGCATTAAAAAAAAACTTTTGGACAATTGACAGGATATGTATTTTTCATTTCATCCAGGAAAAATAACTATAAAAATGAAAAAATAAAATTTTTGAGAAAGCGACTAATGCTACCACAGAGGATTGATAAAGAAAAGTAGTTCACCCGAAAAATATCATTAATTTGTTATAATCTTCCCCATTGGACGCTTCGTTTTTGTTTCAATCATAAAAAATAAAATAAAAAATAAAAAAATTGAATTTCTAGAAATACTATACAGCATGTGAAGAAAATTAGGCAACAGAACTTCTTTAACGTTTTGGACAAATTTTCATCGAGTGCGCAGCACGAGACGAGAATGTATTCGTTGAAACCGGAGAAGCTTCAGCAAAAGAGAATGCAGATTCATCAAATTAAAGTAGTCGACATTTCGCTTTCAAGTTTCACAAGTTTTGTACACAACTGTAGGGAGGTAAAAAGGTCGAGCGCGAAGCACGAGATTCGGAAGACGCGCCCTAGGCGCGCTCAAACTTGCGAGCGAACCGCGCGATGAGAATGTGCTCGCGCTGCGGGCAGATTTTTCATTTCAGAAAACCCTCTTTCAAACCGAACTTTTGCCCACAGACGTCGGGTTACATCAGGTGTACAAAAAATGGTAAGATTCAAAGTAAAAATGATCCAATATAAACAAGTTAAGAAGCTATTTAGATGTTATCGATAGTAAATGGATGAACATGAGCATAACATCACCTACCCACTTAAGAAGTTGCGAGGTAAAAACTTTGTTTTGTTGTCAAAGAAGTAACAGGAGAATGTGAAAATTAACTTTTTTGATTTGTTAACATACTTATGTTGTTTTTTGTTCCACTTCTGGACATGGGTAGGCATTTTTTATGTGTAATCTATTTCATATTTGGGCAGCACTCCTCCTTTGCTGTGCTGCATGTCCAGGAGAAAGGTTATTCTTGATACGCTCCTATAGTGAAATACTGTAACTACACGTAGGACTCTGGATATTAAGGAATAGATATCAAGAATATCGATGCAAGTGTACGATACACTAATGTCGAATAGATATCTCGGCAGTAATGCACCTAGAGGGAGAAGAGGGACTTTTCCAACGAGCGTATGTTTTCAGTACAAGTCGTGAGCAAACGCGGAGCGCGAGCCGGAGGCGAGTACTACGAATGTACACATGACAGAAGAGTCCCTCTTTCCCTTGGCGCATACGATATTTTTAATAACAAATGGATGATCTCAGACATTTCTTGACGCCTACAAAGCGGAGCTAGAACTCCAATTCTCAATCCCTAGGGGAAATGTACTTCCTACTCCCGAGGGTGTAAGAGGTACTTTCTAATCCCTAGGGAGTGAAGAGTACTTTCTACTCCATAATGAGTGAAAGTACTTTCTACCTTCTTGGGAGTGAAAAGTAATTTTTGCTCTCTATGAAACGAAAAGTACTTTTTACTCTCTAGGGAGTGAAAAGTACTTTTTACTCCCTAAGGAGTAGAAAGTCGAGCTTCCAGCCCTGTTTTATAGGCGTCGAAAAGGCCTGAAATCATGCATGTGTTATAATAAAATATTTGTATAGCCCTCGTCGCATGATAAGTTTATAAATTCTAAAGCAAATTCATTAAAAGTCAAAGAATACGACGTTACAAAGAAAAGAATAATGTTCACATTTTGGTTCAAATGTAAACTTCTTTATTAATACATATTCTTCATAATTAACACGTTAACTCATTTCCACACAACCAAAGCAATTCTTCTCCAATAAATAATTATATATCTGCATTCCCATATTCGTGTCGGAATTGAATAAATATTTTCACATTACCAGAATGAAACACGTCGAAGAGGAACTCAATCGACGGAAGACATTTTTCTAAACCACTGAGACACCTCAAACAATTCATTACGATTGTTAGGAATAATGAGATCCAAGACAAACCGCACAATGGAAATGAACTACAAACTGTTTTTTCCTTTTTTCCATTCGTTGATGACAAATTAAAATATAATACATTTTTTGAGGTCAGGTATCTAATTCATTCAATTCTCAAGTTTTTCCACTGGTTCATACTACTTTATAGAGGTGCATCATATACATTGAAACACAAAAGAAACATGATTTTATTTGTGTTTTGAATTAAGGTCAATAGCGTTTTCAATAACTTTCAAATGAAATCACTCCGCAATCATTTTTGTACGTATTATGCCCTTTATAAATAGAAGTTGGTTATATGTAGGCCAAACCAAGCGATATTTTTAGGACAGATGTTCCGACTTGTCAAACATAACAATAACGTTAACAAGCGTTCCGTCACAAGCTTTTCAGGCAACGTAAATCATAATTTATTATTCAAAACTAATAAACAATAACCACATCATTTCTTTTGATTGTATTCTTTAGAATCTCCCGCGTTTTACTTTAGTGACAGTATTTGACTGTAGTAGCGTAACGAACATAACCCCACTCCTGGTCATGCAGCATGGCAAGGGAGGAGTGCTGCCCAAACATAAAATAGATTAAACATAAAGAATGCTATCGTATGCCCAGGAAAGGAACAAAAAACAACATAAATAAGTTAACAAATGAAAATAGTAAATTTTAAAATTTATCGGTAACCTCTTCGACAAAGAAACAAACTTTAAAACTCACTACTTCCTAAGTAAGTAGGTTAGGTCATACTCATGTTTATTTTTTTACTACTACTAACATCTAAATAACCACTCAATTTGTTTTCAATGATTCCTTCTTACTTCCAGTTTGAAGACTTTTTCTAACCGAAACTCTCACAGTCAAATAAATTAGAGTTAATGTAAGAATAGAAGATATTCTTCAGTTCAGGTGATCTGCATGATCCATAATATCAGTATATTTCAATAAAAATCTTAGTAATTCATATTATTTTAAAAATCGGTTTTTAAATGAAGAATCTTCTGATTCACCTAATTCGTCAATTGAATGAGTTTTATTGATCAATAATGTTTGGAAAATGTTTGTCGTTAAACAGGGACAATAAGGAAGCAAATACATTTGCTAACGGAGAGCAAAGTGTGCGTGGGATGAGCACTACATAATTATCAAATTAATCACTTTCGAGTCAACCAAAAAGTAATAAATCTCAACGAAACATATAACAATAATATTTATAAACATTCATATTGTAACCAATTATAATAAGAAAAGGTAAAACAAACTAATGGAACCAATTTCTACAGAAATGATGAATCTTTGAGAAAAAATTCATTTGAAAAGATAAAAACACACCAATGAAATCACAGTAAACACTCACAGAATCAGAAATTTCTCAAGCTTGTAACTCCTACTGTTTCGAGCAGAAATGATTGGTTTCAAATACAATCGTTCTTATGCAAAAAAAACTAACTATTTAAAAGTAATTAACCCTCAAGACACATACAAGATGATCGATTCGTAAGATAACGTTACCATCCGAGTGACACAAATTGACCACTACGACGATTACTACCAATTACGATCATTATGAATGTTCGCTTTTTTCGTTTAGAGATATTTTGGAGTTGTCAACTGAAAAATATATAATGCTGATATCATGGTTCTTGCACTTAGGTGGTATATGTATATATATGCTGTTTAGTCCATGCGACTCTTTGATGATTTCAAGGGAAGTCATTAGCTTATGCAACAACGCGGCACTTCCTGCTTGCAACTGTTGACAATCAGATTCGGAAAATCTGACGCGTGTCATCCTTATATATTTATGACAAGAGCACAGAATAGACTCTAATATGACAATAAAAAAAAATTGCCGCATTTCAACTAGAAACTAATTTGCACGTTAACAATCTTTGTATTCGACCCTCCACGCCCTCTCTAAAGGAAAGATCAAAGTCAGAAGTCAAGATCAGGAACCATCATTTAGGGGAAATTTAAAAATATCTCAGTTGTAATTCAAATATTTCCAATGTTATAATATTGATATGACAAATACAATAAAGTCAACTTGAATTGACTTCATTGCCTGTTCGCTGTGAAATCTCAATCTCACCTGCTTCTCGTCACAAAATTGGGCTTCGTAGTAGAAGATAATGTGCACTTTAGGAGCAATACAGTCTTTGAATATAGAACTTAGATTGTCGCCTAAACATGCTCCGACGAAAATTTCAAAATCGTCGAAGCCTCAAACACGTTTTTCTTAATCCAGGTTTCTTGTTGATTGTAAAACATCAACTCTGGCCAACAATCACTGGACCCATTTCCATGAAATGCTGCGCTGCCATGAGCTCCCTGCCTCTCAACATGAAAAGCTTTTGCACACATCAAAGCTCTTTTTCGAATCTATCTTACATGTTAGTGAGAAGAGTGTTAATGGCACCTTTCATCGAATAACCTTCCGGAGGCGAAGTTATGTCCAATAGCGTCTTATCTTTGCTGCTCGTATTGAGCCGAGGATGGATGTCAGTTTTGTAATTCTTGGCTTGCGATTCAACTGAACCTGATTTCTTCCACTTCTCGAAATTGAATTAAACTGAATTATTCCGAACACTAGAGATCGTTCCTGAAGTACCTGATTCCAGATGCGCGTTTTTATTATGGACATAAAAATAATTAGAAATAATTAATTTCATGTTCACCATTCTTCTTGGCATAACAGAGACTGCTGTGTGACATGATGCCAGCTGGAGTGTTATCCATTTCCGAGTTGACTGCGATAGTTCAACCAAAACGATTCATGTCATTTTTCGATCATCATTTTGGAAGGTTATCGAAATTCTTCCAAGTGTTCTGAACGAGTCAGAGTTTGAAGAGCTTCTAACCACCTGAATTGTTGAACCGCTTTGTACTTGCTTCTTGTCCATATTTTTGACGGGTACCTTCCAATCTTGCAGACTCTTCTGTAGTCTGAATGGACAAGTACAACTTCAAGAAGCTTCTACCACCATCGGAGCCGACGTGCAAATGAACTTGACCAGATATTCATTCTTCTACTACAAAGGAAATTTGTGTTTGAGATTCGAGCTAAAAATAATTTCGTCTGTAGACGACGTTTTATCAGCTTTGACATAAGAAAAACTAAAATTTCCATCAGAAAAAAAAATTTTTCAAGGCAGTGACTTACAGCTCCCACTTTGATTCTTAGTCGGTTCAATAATCCTCCGCTCATTCCAACCCCAAATTCGTACACCAAAGTACAAGATTGCTCATACTAGCACATTGAGCATACAAATTCTCATTCCCTTATGATCATTGGATCTTCTCTCCCTTATGCTTCAAACTTGACCCATAATTTTACCGTGAAGTCTTCTCCTTTTATGTACTCTTTAAACCCACTGAACATGAGATTCATTCCTTTTCCATCCTCTGACAATAGAACAACATCACTGAATATGTTCAAGAGTAGAAGCTTTCTGCTACCGAAGATCATAGCTCCTTTCCCTTTCACCCTGGGTTTTTCTCCAAGTCTACCAACATTTTACTGAACAACAGCTGAATCAACGGGCAACATTGCCTAAATCCTCTCCCTGCCCAAAATTCTTCTCCTTCATCATTTTCTATCCCTACTCTGAAACCTACCTCCACCATTACTTCTTTTATTATTCTAATCAGCTTCTTATATACTCCTCTACCTTCCATAGCTTGCTACAACACCCTTCTATTGACTTAATTGAACGCTGCTTCAAAACCCACGAACAAGGTCAATGTTTTGTTTCTTTTTTGCCCCAAATTTGTTTCCACTAAATATAGTTTAGGACGCGAATGTTATCGCTTGTTCCCATCCATTTTCTGAATCCCATCTGGTTGTGTCGAATACTACCTTTCTCTTCTACGGGATGACTAATCTCGTCCTCTATTCTTTAGGTCATTTTTCTCCTCTTCATACTTTGTTACACATTCACCACACCTCTCCTCGTACACCTTCCTCTATACTCCAGAACTTGATTCTCCATGCTATCCTCTCCTGTCACTTTTCTTTCTTTCAAGCCTCTCTTTTGCCTCGTTTACTTCACTCCTGCTTATACAGTTTCTGCCTTCCCCTTCTTTTTCTTTTTCTATTATCTTCGTCTTTTATTCTTCTACCTTTCTCCTTCCTCCCAACCCCTAGAGTCCTTTAACGTACTTCGTTCATTCACTCATTTTTATAAACTCATTTTTATGTCCACATTCACTCCATTCTTTCTTCCTCTTTACCTAGGAATTACCTCCCATTCCTTTCCTTCCTTTACTTCACTGCTTTCTCTACTTCTGCCATAACTTTCTGACCTTCTAACCTTCTCCTTCTGCTTTTTCTCATTTGACATTCCCTAATATTCTCGTTCTTTCGTCTCATACTCCTCTTCGCCATCTCCAGCCTGCTCCATTCTCTTACGCTCTCCTTTATTTCCTTATTTCTTCCCTGACATTCCTCGTCCACCAATTCAAAATTTTTTTTAGAATTTCTGAAAATTCCAAAGATTTCAGAAATATCCTGACGACTCCTGAACTTCACGAGCATTCCAATGAGTTTCGGTTATTTCGAAATTTCACAGAGATTTCAAAGATTTCGGAAAGATCTTCATGATCTCCAAGATTTCAGAAGATTCCAAATAAATTCTGAATCTTTTCATGAAGATTCTACCCAGTTTTCCATAATATTTTATAAATTTCAAAATGCTCCAAACCATTTCATTCAGATTCCAGAGATTAACAATGATTTCGGAGACTCCAGAAGTTTTGAAAAAAATAGTAAACTACTTTACAGAGATTACATAAAGATCCCGATAATTTTATAAGGAATTCAAAAGATTTCAAAAGATTTAAAAAAGAAATCCGTAATCTTAAAACATTTCAAATTTCGGATATGGTTAAATTTCACAAAAATATCAGAAAGATCCTGAAATTTTAAAAAAATCGCGAAGGTTTTAAAATATGTTAAAGATATCAAAAGATTCCAAAATCAGAAAAGGATCACAGAACTCTAATGTATTAGGAAAAGATTAGAAAACTACTAAAATACACAGAGACTTCAAAGATTTTAGAAGGTTCCATAGATAACAACAGATTTTCAAAGATTTCACGAAGATTTCAGGAAATTCTTCTTTCCCTCACAACGATCGCAGAAGATTCCAAAGATTTCACGTACAGTGTAAGTTATTTCGCAAAGATCCTCATGGAGTTCTGAATGATATTTCAAAGTTCTAGAATAGGTTGAAGAGATTTCAGAAGATTTGTGGTAGTTTGAAAAAATTTCGAAGATACGGAAATATCACAAGGTTGAAAAAATTCCGTAGATTTCAAGGATCTTAACATTCTTCAAGAGGAATTCGAAGGTTTCGAAGATTATGAAATATCCCAAATGATCGCAAATCATTATACGAAGATTCCGGAAAAATTTTCAAATATTTCAGTGATTCAACAAAGATTTCGAGAGAAATTTTTCAGAGATTCCGAAGATTTCCAAAGTTTCCAAGGTTTCCATATATTTCAAAAGATATATAAGAGTTCAAAATTTGCAAAAGGTTTCAAAAGATACTATGAGTATATCTAAGATTTGTGGAAGGTTTTAGATAATACAGAATGTCACAAAGATCTCAGAGATTCCAAAAGATTTCAGGAAGATATCCGTATCTTGAAAATTTTTGGAGGTTTTAAGAAGATTAGAACATATTTCTTATATTCCAGAAAGATTCCAAATATTTTTTAATTCCCCATAGATTTTTGAGATTCCATAAAGATCTTGAAGATCTTTAGGATTCCGAAATATCTTGGAAAAATTGTAAATCATTCCAATAATTATTTACAAAGTTTTCAAAAATTTTAAAAAGTTTGCAATATTTTGACAAATATGTTGAGAAGATTCTTGAATCTCACGAATATCTCGAAGATTCTAAAAGATTCCGAAATTTCAAAAGGCCACCGGAATAGACTCTAATGATTCAATTGAAGAAAATATATGAACCCAACTAGAACTAATTTCTATGTTCACGATCTTCGAACTTGACCATTTTGTAAGGTTTTCAATATACCCGGAAATTTCAAGGATTGGGAAGATTTCAAAAAGATTTTAAACATTGTCAAAGTTCACATAGAACTCAGAGATTCCAGGAAGTTCCATAGATTACAAAAGATTTTCAATGATCTCACAAAGGTTCCGGAAAATGTTATGTTTTTCACAATCATTTTGGGAAATTCCGAAGATTTTGAAGGATTTCGGAAGATCATAAATTTCATTTTATCAAATTTTTAAATTTAAACGAAGATCCCTAGAATTGTTTCTAATGTTTGAGTGATTTCATTACGATTGTGGAAGATTTTCAAAAATTTGCATGATTTCAGATGGATTTCAAAGACTCTAGAATTTCATAGAAATTTCAAATTTTTGAAAGGTTTTCAAAGTTTCAAAATATTCTAGAAGATTCATTTTAGGAAGGCTTTACACATTCCTGATGATTTCGCAATGATTTTGAATGATTCCAAATGATTTTGGGAAGATTTCAGAGTTTTACAAAGACTAAAATGTTTTTAAATGTTCAAAATTTTCAGAACATTGGGGGAAGTTGCGCATTATCACACAAAGGTTTTTTGAGGTTGCCAATTATTTTATAAAGATTCCGGAGGGTTTGAAAAAATTTCATAATGATATCCGCATTCTGAAGATTTCAGGAGGTTTTAAGAAGATTAGAAAATATTCCCAATATTCCGCAAAGATTCCAAAAAATTTTTGATTCCACAAAGATTTGAAAGATTCCAGAAAAATCTTTAAGATCTTTAAGATTCTGAAATATTTCATGAAAATTGTAAATCATTCCAGAAATGATTAACAAGATTTTCCAAAATTTCACGAAATTCCCAATGATTTCAGGCAGATTTGACCATTCTGAAATGTTTCAAAGATTTCCGGAAATTATGAAGGTTTTAGAGATTTAAAAAAGATTCCCGAGGCAGTGGAATTCCACATAGAGTTCAAAGATTTCAGAAGATTCCATAGATAACAAAGGATTCTCGATGATTTCACGAAGATTCCAGACAATGTTATTTCTCACAACCATTCCGGAAAATTTCGAAGATTTTGAAATATTTCAAAAAATCGTGCATCATTATACAAAGATTCCAAGTAATCGTTTAAATATTATAGTGATTCAATAACGTTTATGGAAGATTGTAAAAGATTTCCGAAATTCCAGATGGATTCCCAAGACTCTTGAATTTTACAAAGATTCCGAAGAATTTAACAGTTCCAAAATATTCAAGAAGATTCCGAAGAGTTGAAAGATTTTCAAATGATTCCAGAATATTTTTTAAGGTTTCCAAGATATGATAAAGATTTCCGATATTCCGAAATTCCACAGATATTCCAAGCATTTTAGGAAGATCTCCATTATCTACAAGATTTCAGAAGATTTAAGAAAAATCCTGCATCATTTCATGAAGATTCAAAACAGTTTTTAATGACTAATAGGATTCCGAAAGGATCCAACAGATTTAAGGAATATCACAGAGTCTTACAAAGATTTCAAAGATTACGAAGATTCCAACAGATTCCAAAGATTTGAGAAAAATTTGGGATACACTTAAGATTCCATGGATTTTGGGAGGGTTCCGGAAGATTCTAAATTCAACATTCCAGAAAGATTCCAAATATTGTTGAATTTCACAAGGTTTTCTAAGATTTTACAAAGTGCCTAATGATTTTACAAAGATTTCAGAAGATTCTTAAATTTCATATATATTTTGTAGGTTTCAAAAGATTTCAGAGATTTGAATTGATTCCAAAATTTTGGAATATTTCAAAATTTCAAAAGATTCCAAAATTTCGAAAGGGCCACAGAGATAGACGCTATTATTTCAATTTATGAAAAAAATGAACTCCAAGGGTAGTGGAATCTCACAAAGAACTCAAAGATTTCAGAAGATTCCATTGATAACAAAAGATTTTTGATGATTTCACGAAGGTTTCAGAAAATGTTATTTTTCTCACAACCATTCCGGAAAATCTCGAAGATTTTGGAATATTTCCAAAGATCATTAATCATTAAACGAAGATTCCAAGGAATTGTGTAAATGTTTCAGTGATTCGATAACCATTACAGAAGATTTTATAAGCTTTTCAAGATTTAAGATGGATTTCGAAGAATCTTGAATTTTACAGAGGTGTGAAGATTTCAAAAGTTTTTAAAGTTCCAAAATATTCCAAATATTGTTCGATCTCACTGAGATCTACAAGATTCCAGAAATATCTTCAAGATCCTTAAGATTCCGGAATATTTTAGGAAAATTTTTAAGAATTCTAAAAATTATCCACAAGGTTCTGAAAGATTTTACGAAATCCACAATGATTTCACAAAGATTCCAGGAAGATTCTTGAATTTAACAGATCATTCGAAGAAAAAAATGAACCTTAAAATATTTTGGAGATTTTAAAAAGACTTCAAAGGTAGTGAAATCTCACATGGAACTCAAAGATTTCAGAAGGTCTCATAGATTACAAAAGATTTTCAATGATTTCACAAAGATTCCAGAAAGTGTTACTTTTCTCACAGCCATTCCATAAATTTCGAAGATTTCGAAATATTTCAAAAGATCGTGAATCATTGTACAAAGATTCAGAGAAGTTTTTCAAATGCTTCAGTGATTCAATACCGATTCTGGAAGTCTCTTGCAGATTCTCAAGATTTCAGTTGGCTTTCAGACAATCCAGAATTTAACAGAGATTCCGAAGAGTTTAAAGATTTTCAAAGGATTCCAAAACATTCCTAAAGTACTACAAGATCAAATAAAGGTTTCAGATCTTCCGAAAGTTTTTAATATGTCATGTGAAAAAAATAATTTAAGAAAATAGCATGAATAGCATAAAATTAAAAAAAGCATGTCAACCAGAAACTAACTTTCACATTCGCGATCTTCGAACTTGACTCCTAAAGTTGGAACTCTAGGAGAAATTTTTAATTATCCAAGGGCTGCTCAATCTCAGAGATCTATTGCTACTGTTAGCTGATGAAAGTAGGAAAGGTTAAAGCCGAGGTTAAGACATCCGCCATTAGGCAAGGTTAACTACTCCTGTCTTCTAATTGAAGCTATACTTTCCGCACTTCCGTTGGTATAGAATTCCTCTTTCACGTGATCTCAAGAAAATTTTAATTTGAAATTTTAATTAATTCCTATCAGTTCATTTCCACTCCCACACATTTTAGGTAATTTAAACTCCCATTTTTTAGTACTTAAGCTTTTCAGATTTTGATCGCTCATTTGAATACAATAAAACATGTCTAAAGTCCTGGGCCAAAATCTCTGTGTTGCGGCGCTGCGTTCATACACGGTCTGCGTCGTCTGCGACTTTTCGTCCGCTGGGAAGTATGGTGGTAGTGTGAATTTATACAATGAGTGATTTCAAATCTAATTCGTCAAAAAATAGCTCTGCAACTTTGATAGAACATCAACAGAGACAACATTTAGTAACACTGCTAGTCACACAGTTAAAAACCAATTTTAAAACAGGAAAAATTTTAAAAACAGGAAAAAACCATTTTTCCGAAAATACCTCATTTCTCTCACTCTCCATCTTTTTATCTTTTCTCCTTTTCTCCGTCTTCTACCTTCTGCTTATCTCTGTCCCCTTTCTTACACAGTGGCACTTTCATCTTCTCTTTCCACTCTCGTGGGAATCCTTCACCTCTTCAAACCTACTTTACCACCTCTTTTAGTCTGTCTCTATCAGCTGTTGTACCAAATATCCATGCTTCGTTCTTCACCCCGTCCAGGCCTGCTGCCTTCGACCGCCTTCACTTCCTGATTTAAATCTTCAGCTCCTCGTCATTCAACTCCATCCCACCTTCGCCCCTTGTTCTTCTACTCCCCTTGTCTTTTTTTCGTTGGTCTGAGCCCAGAAATGACTCTTTGAAAAACTCTCTTTACTCCTCACTTCTTATCTTATCACTCATTCCCTCCCTACGCTTTCTCAACCTATTGATTATCTTCGACACGTCTCCCTTGGTCTTAGCACTTTCCAATCCCTTTTCCACATCTTTCTCTGTCCCTTGCTCTTTCCTCTTACACATCAACCTAAATTCTTTCGTAATTTCCACGTACTTCCCCCTCTTTGCGGTGCCCTCATCCTTTATTCTGAACTTCTTCTCAACCCTTCTCTCCATCCTTTTGCATTCTCTATCCCACCACGGTTTCACCATTCATTTTTTCTTCTTTCTAAATCTTCTCTTTTGTACTCACCTGTTCACCTTCACTTTTAGATCTCCCCATATCTCTTCCAAACACCCCTTCGAAGCTTACTTCTACTATCTGCTCCTGGTATTTCTTTATAGACTCCCCCGTTAATGTTCCTCTCTCTGCCGTCGGAACTTCTTCTCCTTGCCTTCAACCGCCGTGCCCTCTTATCCACAATAATAATGGCTGATGGTCTGATTCTACCCTTCCTTCTACTGCAAATCTATCCGTCTCCTCTCTCCCTTAAATATTCAAGATCACGTAGTCTATCACTGATGCCCCAACCTTACTTACATACGTTTACTCTCCATATTCGTCCCTTGTTATCATACCATTGGCGACTACCCTCCCTCTATTCACCATCCAGTCCCTTAAAATGTCCTCCTCCTAATTCATAACCGTGTCCTTTGACCTCCTTTCGAAATTTTCACCATACATGTAGAGACCTCCTTCCTTCCTCACTCTCGCATTGCCCCCCCCCCACTAGTACAACTGTTCTCTCCTCTCTCTGACCTATAACTTCTTCCACCCTACCTTTCATCCTCTCCATCCCATCCCTATTGCACATCATCACAAACTTGCACGTCACCTCTTCTATCTTTACAGACCTCATTTGCACCCTCTGCCCTTCGCCACCACGGTGGATCTCTTAAATCGCTCTGATCCCCGCTTATATCCTTTCACTAGCCCTTCCTTTCTGATGAAATATATGTACAATGGCGAAAGCAATGACCATCACTGGCAAAGAAGAGCTTTATCTTCTTGGTGCGAAAGAACCACAAGAAAGAGGGGTAACAGGTTTGTTAGAAGCAGTAAAGAATGGATGTAAAAAAACTCTCAGTTCTGATTGTTTCAAACATCTCATGAAAAAAATGTCATCCTTCGCCAGTAATGAGGCATCTGTAAATACAAGGAAAGCAGGTAGGCTAAGAAAATTATTTGAACATTATTTAAAGACGATATCCGAGTCGAAATTTTGGTCCTGTTTTGAACCTTCCATGATAGGACTTAATCAGGTTTAAGAAGGGTCTATACAGGGCTTATTTGAATACGATTGAGGTCCTACTTCAGTCCTTCCAAGTCTCGAATATTTCTACTTTCAGCACTTCTAGGTCTAAAACAGGACTAGAGGCGAGAATCTGTTTAGGACCTGCCAGGTCCTGCCTGAATAGAAGTTTTGGTCCTATTTTGCACCTGCATTTGTAGGACTTAAGTAGGCTTGGGGTGGATCTCTACAGGAATTAAGAATAACGCTTTATCTTATTCAACAAAAAATGTACAAGTTCTTAACCTATTACTTTTTGTTCTTCAGAACTCCGTCAGTTCCCTTCTGTCAATCTCTGGATTCCTATTATTATTATTATTATTTATCAGCATTTGGAACTCGGAAGTTCATTGTCTCATCTACCCGAGACCGCCACGCGTCCCTATCCTGTGCATCCTCCATCCACTTATTATAATCATATCCTAGTTCTACCAAATCTTTTTTTTAATTATCCCTCCACCTGATTCTCGGCCTTCCCAGTGGTCTCTTACTATTCGG
>WSXT02230174.1:0-16308 GCA_011762715.2 Neuroterus valhalla | reverse complement strand
ATTTTACACAAATCTAATACCTTCTCTGATGAGAATGTAAAAATCAGAGCATAATGAAAATTCTCATTGTCCATAGTGAGATGCAACCAATTTTAAATCAATGTTTCTTTGTGTACCACTTCTTTAATGTACACTTATCTATTATATTCTTCTCCGGGATATGAATCATGTATGCATACTGGTTGGAAGTACATAAAAATGAGAATATAGTTTCATAACTCACAATATTTATTTCTCAACTCAATTTTTGATGGAAGAACAATAGAAGCTCCTAGCCATATAAATTTGAATTTCAAGTGAGGAAGGAAACGATTGTATTGTTGCAATTTTATGCATATGTTATTACGCAATATGTCATATTCAGCATGTTCTACCATGTTTTATCTATGTTATTACTGAGTCATGATGAATTTACACGTTGAAAAATAAGATAAATTGTTTGAGTCATTGCTTTCACGCAATTGGGTCGTATAATATTTAAATATCAATCCGATAATGGGTGTTCTTTTTGAATTCCGGCATACCCGTGTGAAAAATTGTCGCAATAGTCCCTCTTAATATTGGAGATTTTAAAGGGGCCCCAACAGCTTTATCTTCTAAAAGCAGCCCTCATAGAGACCTATTCCGGTCTAAAGGTGGCAACCCTTTCAACTAAAATACTCCTATAATAAGTCCCCTATGGAGGCCCTGGAAAAGATCGCTTTTGGCCCTAAATATATTACATGATCGAAAAATTCATTTATTTTGCAAAGAGGAAAAAATAATTTAAAAGTTTGGCATGTTAACATGTCAGATTTATGAATTTTAATCAAATTTGGACATTCAAAAAAGTGAGGGATGAAATGCCTGATTTATGCCGGACCTAAACTCAACAATTTTATGTTTATAACTGTTGACGCTCTGTGTTGACTATGCGATACAAACAAAATTTTGACTCAAGTTTGAAAATTCGTGACGAATTTGAGTAAACATTGAATTTAATAGTGAATTATTGTTCTCGTTCTATCGATAGCGGCAAGTGCTTATATTATAGGCCACACAAATTTTGGAAGAGACAGATTTAAATCACGCGCGGATAACGACTGATCACGTGATTCAGGTTCTATTGGTTATCCCCCTTGAATCGTGCTCCATCTGACAAGTAAGAGCGTTCCTTCTTTATTGCAAGTTCGCAAGCATCTAACCTAATCCGATATCATAGTGGCTGAATGTCTCCTTGCGTTACATGCTTGCATTGAGTATTGAATAAAAGAAAAGTTTTTTTTGTATTTCTATACCTAGTGCTTGGATTATTTCATTTTGTAAAATCATTTCTGATACAGAAAAAATCTACGACTTTCAGTTAGTTGAATTGATTAATTTGTAAAAAGACAGCTTAGTAATTCTCCGATTCTCAAAAGTATGCCGATTCGTTTTTGTCTTGAGTTACAAGAGAAAGGATACATCAACAAATGAGAATGCAGCTGTGTTCATGTTGAAATTGCAACTTGAAGTATTCTTATTCTGAAAAAAAGAATTTTGGTACACTCTCAGAAATTTCCTTCCAGCGATAAAGGAACACTTTTACGGTTAGAATGCAATCGTTTGAGAATTAGAGTTGGAAACAGAGCATCGAATTGTTAAAGGTTGTATGTGCGCATGTTTGTGGGCATACGTTGCATAGCAACACCATGATATTAAAATGCAATCCTTTTACAATAAAAGTGCATACTCTACATTTAAGACATCCCTTTAGCGTTAAACTAGATCGTTTAAGAGTGAAAAGAATCTTCTTTTAAAGTATCTTACTCTAACGTTGAGAGGACCGACTTTATCGTTGAAAGGGAATTTCTGAGAGTGTATGAGAATATAACGAATCAGCTGCAACATAAACGGTTCCACTGTTTTTCTGTAAGGATCAACATTACTCATATCACTAATTAGGTCCAGTTAAGGGTATTGGATAAACTGACTCTGAAATTTGTGTGTTCCACTACGGTTACACCAATGCACTGTCACAGACAATACGGCAGCGTGGGAGATGTCAGATAAATTCAAATTTTACGCCGGAAATTTTATGATTATGCACAACCACGGCATTTATGGAACGTTCGCGGGCCATACTTCAAATTCTGTAACTCCCAACTATAAGTCCGTAAGAAAGAATTCTGCGATTGATAACGCACAAAGCCGTAATTTGGAGCCAAAGTCTAAGAACACCAACCGAAAATGATGAAGGTTTGACATCTGGCGTCTAAATGTCAAACCTTCATCATTTTCGGATGGTGTTGTTGAACTTTGACTCCGAATTACGGCTTTGTGTGTTATCAATCGCAAAATTCTTTCTTATGTACTCATAGTTGGGAGTTATAGAATTTGAGGTATGGACCGCGAATGTTTCGGAAATGCCGTAGTTGTGCATAATCATGAAATTCCCGGCGTGAAATTGAAATTTATCGGCCATCTCCCGCGCAGCCTTATTGAGTGCTGTGTAGAGGGTACACAAAAATTTCAGAGTCAGTTTATCTAATACCCTTAAGGATCTTCTTTCATTATCCTAAGAGTCTTATGAAATTCCAGAAATTGTTCAAAATCGAATATCATTGAGTCTTGAGGAATGAAAATATTCTTATCCAGAGGAGAACTTTTCCCCGTGAACCTCAATTTCGCGATTTCATTCAGAAGCTCTAGTTTGGTGTTTGAAATTCTGAGCACTTTCAAACTAGAACAAGGACGAGTTTCATGAAACAAGAGCTGTTGGAAATTCGGTCAGCTCGTTCCAACGGTTTTTATGTTGTATAATAAAGTTGTAGTACAAAGCAATGAAGCATATATGTTGAAGGAGTTTAATAGGAACTTAGGTGTAATGTTTCTGGTAAACAGTTGAATCTTCTTTGATGCGTCCAGTGCAAAGAGAATGTTAACGGATTCTCTTTGCTTATATTGCTCTTGATATGATACTTGATCCCATCCAGAATTTCGAATCTTCTACCAACAATGATTTTCTAATCAAAAAAGAGAAAGAAAAACATCCAAAATTTTAAGTTTTCTATCCGAAAAGACGATGTTTTTATAAAATAGTTAGATTTTAATCTCGAAAATGTTAGTCAAAATAGATGATAAGATAAATAATTTTTTTACCAAGTAGTCCTTCAACCGAGTAATTGAAAATTGTGGTAAAAAGATGAATTTCCAATAAAAATGATATTTGATCTGAACCAAAAGATATTTCAATTCCAAATTTGAAATAATTGAATTCAATCAGGAGAAGCGAATCTTCTGAGTGTTTGAATGTTTGACTACAACGGAAATATTTTCAATAAGAAAGGATGACTCTTTAACAAAATGAGTGGATTTCAATCCAAATAATCAAGTCTTTGACAGCAAATGTTAAATTTTCCACCAAGATGATCAACTTTCTAACTGAAAGATACCAATTTCCAACAAAATAGATCAAATCAAATGAGATTTTGAGCTAGAAAAGATGGCTTCATTACAAAAAATTTAATAGGCCATATTTCAACAGAAAAGATTTCAATTCAAAATCTGAGATAGTTTAATTCAGCCAAATGCAACAAATTTTCGACATTTTAGTGTTTGTTGTAGAAACCAGATTAGTTTTTTTCACTGCAAATAATGCACATAGGTGAAGAAATCATTTATATTGCCGGTGTCAATGAATCACGAATCGTGGAAAATAGCTGAACATAGGAATGTGAAGAAATTTGAAGAAATTACTTGATCGGAACGAAAATTATTTTTTTTTTATTAATAAAGCATCATTTTTGTTTTACGAAATTGATTAAATATTCATGCATTACTTTCTTGTTCGAGAAATATTTGTCACGATTATAGGGACTTCTCAAAAGCATAGTTGCTCGAGTCATCGTTACAAGTCACGAAGGCTAGGACGCCTCTGTCAAAATTCTATTTCTATATATCATTGCAAGTAATAATTTAATCAATTTCAAAAAAGCGTGAAGTGAAATCGAAGAACTGACTTGTTACTGTAAGCAGTAATCGTAAGATTAATTAGTGCTTACCACTGAAAGAAGGTGATGTAAAATATTGGCATATCAATTTTTTAGTTTATTATCATTTTTTATAGAAATAATTATCTATTGAGTAGTTTCTCAATATCTAACCTTAATCTTCATTGCCTAATAGGAGAAAAATGTGTAACAGACATATAGTCATTGATAGTTTTAATATTTTGAAAACGTAAAAAGAACGTAACCTACATATACACATGGTTATTTTAGTTACTGCAATCTATCAAATTTCGTCACTGTGTTTTTATTCTCTATTGCAAAATAGTTATTTGTAATGTTAATATTCTTTTATTATAATATTCAGTATTTTAAAAGAATTTCAGTATTTTAATTATCACTTATCGTGATTGACATTCTGATAAATATTTATTTTGATTCATTATTGAGACTTCTTTCATTAAACGTATTGGAACTATCAGGAGATTCGATTTAGAGGTTATGTTTTGACTTATTTCATCTCGGAGCTCTTCATCAATGTACACCTAATAAATATATATTGTTTATTGCTTCAATCAGTATCTATAATTTTCTGAATTATCCTTCTAAAACAATTTTCTGAATATTTGAAGTCAATGAAATAATACCTCAGGGTCACGATTATTGGGACATCTACCTTACAGTTCATTACAAATACAACTATTTTGTATTAAATGTGAATTTTTGTTGGCTGCTTCTTCAACAATTTTTTGTTTGGAATTTATCTCTTTTGGTTAAAAATTCAACTGATTTGTTGGAAATTGAAATATTTTGTTGAAAATGCAACTATTTTGTTTAAAATTAATCTTTTTTGCTAAGAAATTTAACTATTTGGTTGAAAATTGAACTACTTAGTTGAACATCATTTTTCTTTCTCGTTTGAGACTCATCTCTTTGGTTGGAAAATGAACAATTTTGTTGGAAATTCATTTAATGTAACTATACGGGAAGTTAGATTTTTAAATAAAAAATCTAACTATTTCATTTTCGGTTGAAAATTTATCTTTTAAGTTCAAATTCCAGCTAAATGGTTGAAAATTTGTCTTTTTCAATGGAAAATTCAACCATCCGTTTGGGATTTAAAGTATGTCGTTAAATTATAGACTTTAGGTTTAAAATGAATCTTCTCGATTTGAAAATCATCTTTATGGTTAATGATTTAACTATTTGGCGTAATGTTGAAATCTTATATTCAAAATTCATGTTTTCGTGAACATTCCTAATTTTAATCAAAACTTTAGCTATTATGCTGGGACTTTTTTTCTTTTGTTTGAAAATAAATTTTCTTAAATTTAGAGGCAACTGTTCTTCCTTTTGTTGAAAAATGTGGTTTTAAATTGAATATTTTTCTTTTCTGTTTGAATTTGACTGTTTTATATTCTAAATTCAAATCCTATTGCCTTCAAATATCAACCATTATATGTTTCTTTATTAATTTTCTCCTTCCATTCTTAAAAAATTCAGTTTTGTTTGAAATTACTCTTTTTGGCAGAAGACTCAACCACTTGGGTACAAAAAGTTAATTATATCAGAAAGTTAACTATTTGTTTGAAAGATGAAGTATTTGTACCAAAAATGTGCATTCCCATCATAAAATGATGAATCTTCGACCAAAACAAAATATTTTTGAACAAGGTACCTATTTGTTGAATGTCCCAGCAAAAAAAAAAAAAGGAATCGTCGAAGAAAAATTTCAGAGTTGATAATTTTGACTTAATAAGATTAATTTTGAACTTGGAGTGGAATGGTTGAAAGGCCCTGCGCAGAATGTTTGAAAAAGGCCTTTTGTTGAATCTTTTTGATACTTATTTATGGAAAAAAATGTCAACGAAGCAATCGAATTTCAGAAAAACCGGGTAACATTTTACCTGAATAATGAATTTGCAACCAAAAACAGAGTAGTTGAATATTCAGTTACAACAGAATTTCCTATCTGAGAAAAAACGAATTCCGAACCAACTTTTTAATTTTTTTATGAAAAAATATATTTTGAACTTGAATGATGAATCTCTTAGCAAAAAATGAATTTCCAATAAAGTAGTTCCGCATATTTTATTTAAGGAGTTGAATTCTCTATGAAAGAATCTATACACTTCATAATTATGAGGATTGTCATAGAAGATTCGATGGTTAAAACCAAAACCACGAGTCCTACCAAAAAATGGATAAAAGAGACGATTTGCAGGTCTTTCAAAAAGCTATAGTTCATCATCAAGACATGGCTGCATACTTTGCGTTGTTAGGTTTAAACTTTCATGTTTCAGGTATTTTTAACATTTTTTCATTGTTAGAACCAAAAGCGCAAGTTGAATAAAAAAATAGTCTGAAGGCGATTTGTAGGTCTGTTAAGAAGCTACAATAGTAGTATCGCTGTCACTGTGGACGTCACTGTGGATTGGGACGAGCTGGCACCTTCGTTCAAGGTCGTGGGTTATGCGGGGAGGTGTGAGGCTCTGTTGGTCTATAGTGACAGCAATACTACTTTCAATTGAATTGTTTCACGGTTTAACGCATCATACATCGTCTGGCGTCTAATAGGTAATTTCGATTTTTCCATAATATTTCCTATAGCTGAAACCAAAACCGGTAGTCAAGTTAGGTTGATTAACGAGTTCATTCTCCCTTTCGAAACCCTTAACAAGTGTAGGAAAGCTCGATTCGATCTGTCCATTTTTTTCTGAGTTATCATGTTTACTGATGGATGAACAGACATACAGACCAACAGACAGACGAAAAATGTATTAGGTGAGATTTCAGACGTTGGAGATTTCAATTCTAATTACGTAAAAGTTGTGTTGAACTAAAATGATGGACTTTTTACAAAATAGTTGATTCTCAGTCAAACAGTTGCGTTTTTAACCAAAAAGGATTTAATTTCTTCCAAAAGAGATAAGGAAATGTTAGTCTAATTGTCGAATTTTTATTCTGAAGAAAGGATTTTTCATAAAAACAGTTAAATTTCCTAGTGAAAAGAAGGTCATTTGAGCTAAAGTGTTGAATTTCCAAAGTTTAAATTCAGGAACCGATAACCTCTTTCCATAAGTCAAACGGAATTCTTACGTTACTGCATTACTACTAAATCGTTTTATGACGTCATAAAGAATATTCTGGAAGTTCAGCACGGACACGAACCGCTCCTGCTGTGGGACGTTTTCATGTCGGTAACATGTCTGTAACAGAAATCTGGGATCAACTTGAACTGTTTTTGATATAAAATTAAAATCTTATGATCCATCATCAAGCTTTCTGTATAATAGAAAAAAACTCGTCGAAGATAGAATCTGTAGGAAAGAGTCACTTCAATTCCATGTTCTCCCATTTTTCTTCCAGTAAGTAAATATTTCAAGTGTAAAATTGAAATATAGGACCACATGTTTCTTAATGAGTTAGGTGCATGCGAACGTCAATCTCTTTATTAATATACTTTGAAGATGTGTAGCCTCTCTATAGATCTGATTATTCTGCTAACGAGCATGTTCAACGAATTCGTTTCCGTTCTGTCAATAGTGCCTTGATTCGCTACTTAATCATTTTCATGATTCGCCACTTAATCATTTTCATGAACAGAGAAGCGCTTGTACCTGTTTCCTTTTTTATTAATAAACTCATTCACAAAAAAAAATTTCATGATCGCACTCCTAAAGCACAAATTATCTTTATTTGTAACACCAATGACCATCAATCATGATGTGCGTATAGTAAAAGAACGTTATTCGTCCTAATAAGATGACCATAAAGAAAAATGAATGACTAGGTGGGCGTCTATTATTTGTTGAATAAACAATTCTCCATAAATTATCCTTGACCTAGGGTTGGTACAAAACCTGGAAGACGTGGAAGATCTGGAAAACTCATGGAATTTTTTTAAGTTTTTGCCATAAGAGCCCAATATACTTTTGCCATCGACATATAAACTGGACCGCTCATCTGGAGGCGCGAACTCGAACGTAGTAGAAAGAAAAGAAGATAGTGCTCTATCCTTTGCGCGCAGTGACGGCGCTAGCCTTTCGTGGGCCCCGTTTCATTATTCACACTTCCCAAAATCTATTTTTCCGGCAAATAATTCCCGAAACTTTCCCATGTAAGTTCAAGAAATTATTTCTTCGGAAAAATATATTTAGCATTGTGTAGAGATGCACATGTATGCTTGAACGTGTCTTTTTATATAGGATAATCATTATTATCCTGTTCGTTCATATTCCAATTTCATATTTCCAATGTTCGAAATTTGGAAATATTCATTTATTTATGAAATTTTAAAAATTAAAGTTTCTTATTCTATTTGGATCCAAATTTGTTATCAAAACTTACAAATTTCATTTGATTTTCAAATATTTGATGTATGCTTACCAATAGTTTATACAATTTTTGGTTAATTTTTGATGTTAATAATTGATTTTCTAAGTGAAATTACCACTGTGTATAAACATATATTTCTATGCAAAATAAATAAGACTAACTGAATTTAATGGATTCAATAAATTCATCAATGTAAACTTTATTTTATGACCTCAATTTTGTCCAAGTACTTCATTTCGTAGTTTTATTTTGAAACGAATATCATTTATCATATTTAATGTAGCGCATAATATTAATTTCAAAATTATTCATCGAGATATGAATATTATATGTCGATGCTGTAAATAAGTGTTTTTCTAGGTTATGACTTTAGGTCAAAACTATAATAATATAAATAACCGTGAAATGAACACCCGTCGCCCTCGTCGCTTCGCGTTCGACAAACAAAGCACATAAAAACCATTTTTTCCGTTATTCGGATTATTTACATTGAAAACTTCAAACGAGCTTGGGCCGTCGAAACCGAGGCTGAGTCCCCATTAAGGGTCCCGCTAACTACTCATACAGGCGTGAGCCAAAACCAAGAGCCAATCAGAAAAAGCAAGATGGAGACAGCCGAGGATGCATCCTATGTCCCTTCTTTTCTACACCATAATGGATGCGCAGTGGAAATGAGCGGTCCAGATTACGTCGATGACTTTTGCGTGCGCTATTTTCAGCGCCACCTTTTGCCTTAGCCAAAGACCGCGGAATTCAAATTTTAGGAATTTCAAACATTTAAATTAGCTCACTATTTCATATTTACTGTGACAATGGGATAATAAATAGAAAAGGTTTAAATTGAAACTTGCATTTTCTACAGCACTAAATTTGAAAAATATATTGCACTGCAAGTGTAAATGCACTGAATGAAAATAGATATAAATAAACAAATTAAAAGTTTGTCTTATAGATTACCTGAAACTGAGCATATGAAATGAAGTACATCAGATTTTCTAATCAATTAGAATTATTGCATCGGATATTATGCGACTCGCTCTTTTATTCCAGTCGACATGATACAATAAGACTATAATTATATTATTTATAATGAATTCAAGTTGCATAAATTATATTATTCATAATGAATTCAAGTTGCATTTACTGACAATATATTTCTATGATAGGAATACATAAGTTCTGCAAGTAAGTAAATTTAAAATACTGCTCTAAAATGTAAAATCTTAAGGATTTTTGGTTGATATCCATCCATCATTCTGGAAAAAAATGAAATTCAAGTTTTTGAATAAAATATATCATTAGCCAGGTATTTTGGATGAAAATTCAAGAAGCTGGAACATTTCGAAAATTTTTGAGACCATTGTTTTCAAGACTTAAAAATTGTGAGTGTGGCTTTCTGTAGTATCCAAGTAAAAAGTATCACAATTTATCCTTATGATTTTTTTTTGTGAAAACAGAATTGTCTGAGTTATAGTATTTTCAAAATTCAAAAACAGAAAAAAAATTAGGATTTTTAGCCAAACAACGCAAGATGCGAAAACAGCCCTACAAAATGATCTTCACAACTTTTTGAATTTCATCAAAAAATCCAAAATTCAAATTTCCGTCGCACAAAGAAAATGTAGATTTGAAAGTTTCATTTTTTGGCGAAACTATGCAATGTACGGAAAACTATAAATGAACAATAATTGTGCACCAAAAAAGATCTAAAAAATTGGTAAAATTCACCTATTTCGTTGAAAGGTTTTTTTTTTTTTTTTTTTTTTTTTTAAATTATTTTCTCCAAATGAAAAATTAGCTTCTCTGGTTCGGGTTGACAATCTATCTTTTTCAGTGCAAAATTATTGTATTTGATGAAATTTTTATCTCTTTTGTTGAAAATTCAACAATTTTCTTTGATTAAATAAGCATTCTTCAAACTGGATATTGAACTATACCAGTTGACGATTTATCGTTTCAGTTGAAACTACATTTATTCTGCTAGGGATTGAACTATTTTGTTTGGGATGAGTTTTTCTTCCAGTTCGAAAATGATTTACCCCCTGAAATTGAATGTTTTAACATTTTCTGTTGGTCCGAGGAAGTTGTGAATCTTTTAAAAATAGAAGTCGGAACTACATATATATAGATCTGTAGAAATGTGTTAAGAAAGGAGAAAAATTAATTATGTCGGTCATTATCAGCCAACGACTTCCATTGAGAAGTATAACAACTGCCTTTCGCCAAAAAATGAATAAAGCTGTGAGAAATTTTGGATCCTTAAAAGTGTTTCATTTTGAGCTGGAGTTGATAATCAGAATGACATGCAACATAGTGATAACCCGGTATATATTATTTTACTCAGTTGTAACTGCAGTTACAACTGAGTAATTGATTCGATATTGATCAAGGAATTTGAATAGAATGCAATATGTCGTTATGGATGTTCAATGTATGCAAATGCATGATGAAGAAATGACCAAGAAGGTATTGATCTCAAAATAGTAAAAGTGCTTGGATTTGCGTTTTCTGGTAATAAGATCGTTACAGCAAAATCATGTGATGATTTGCAGAAGATGATGAGAAGACCAACACCAGTATGAAAAGTATGAGCCTTAAGATTAACGGGGTTGGCGCAAAAGTCATTGGATTTTAAAAGATTGATGAGAAAACAGTATGCGACATTGCCTTAAATGATGAGAGGATAGAACAAGTTGATGATTTCATGTATCTTGGACGTTTATTTATTGCTAACAGGAAGATAGATGCTGAGATCGCGAGAAGTATTGAATATTGGAACATTATTGGAATTTTACGAGCTTTACTAGTGTAGAGATGTAGCAAACGAGTCAAATAAGGCTAAAATTGCGGTATATGATTCTGTGCTTGCACTCACTGTGCTGTATTGTAGCATAACAAGGACGTATCAAAAAAAGAAAATTTGCTAAGAAAATCTTTAAGTATGTTGAGAGAATGTTGTTTGAATGAAGAGCGATGAACGAAACGAGTATATTCAGGTAAGGTGAACAGTAGCTTACAAAGATATAGATAAAAAAGGGATGGTTGGAATGTGTTAATGAGACTCTAAAGAGAAAATGAATAAAAAGTCATAGAAACACAAGAGCTTCCATAAAAACATGTATGTATGTAGAGGGTGCAAAAGATTTATGCAAGAATAAGGATGTGTAGAGCAAAATTGTTTATAAGAAGAAGAGAGACTCCTGAAATGAAAGATTTCAGTGAAAGATACGCTGAAGAATAACAAAAATGGTTATGTTCTCCAAAGTTTATAAACATTCCTGCGTTGGATGAGTCTGGGAAAATGTTTTTTGAACCAAGTAGCAGCTTTTTGCAGGTCATCTTAATTGGAAGTGATTATAGGCATTATACCCGGGATCATATCCAATTATGAGAACGAATCACTGTATGACCACCAGTCGGGCATTCTTCCACTTCACTATTTCCTGCCGGAAGGATTACTTACAGAGTGACATTATACTAGATACATACTATTTGAGGATCTATTATCACGCCCTAATTCTGCCTTTTAACTCATTCTTCGAGACTCTTCGAAAGAAGAGGTAATCTTCTGTCAGAAAAAAACACGATATTTTTATTTTTAGAAGAGTATTAAAGTCCAATCAAGAGGATCGATTCAATATTCGCATCAGGAGATTATTTGAATAAGAAAAAACAGTCAATATGAAAATATACGATACAATTTTTTTGTCTTGCACAATTTTTTAATTAAGATATAAAACTAATAGTAAAACCATATTTTTGTATTTCATACGAATTCTATCAGTTGATTTTAAATTCTCTTCAGAATGTATATTATATTCACCGAAATATATGCAGAAGGGGGAGGTGAACATGATATTTATAACCAAGAAGTTATTTATTCAGCATTCGAATATAAATGTTATAAATGAACCAACGAATTATGAGAAGCGAGTTATAACCTCAAAATGTCGAAGACAGCCCAGATGGTTATTTATAAATCCGATTTGGAGGCTGGATTCTCTGAGTGCGGCCTAAATCCGCATTGGCACTCGGAGGTTAATAATTTACATTCATGTAACTAATATAAATATTTATTACGCCTAAGGAGTACATTGCGTATTACTCGACCACGGGTCACGCATTGCGAGACTCGCTCGCTAGTTCGACTCCGCTGAGGAGCGCAGTGGGGGTAGAAAGACCCGACAGGCTCAAAACTTTATTTTTATTATATTATCTTATTTTTATTATTATTATTTATTATCATTATTATATTTATTATCTTTATTATTTCAATTATTTATGCCAGAAAAATTTTTCCACATGTATATACTTTTATGGCTATTGTTCTATTTTCAAAATTTGAACTCAAAATTCTATAATTCCAACACTTATTGAATTTTTGTTTATTCCAACTTTTAAGAAATTTTCATATTGGATATTGGATATTGTTCAACTATCAAAGCTTGATTTCTACAAATTTTGGAATTGTCATAACTTTACATCTGAAATTTTCCCATTCTGAAAATTTCAATCTAAAATATTATAAATTGAGAATTATTTCATTTCAAATCCTTTCAATTTGAAAATGTCCTATTTCTTGAATGTGAAGTCATTGGATTTTGAGAGCTTTTTTCTGAAATTATTCAAATTAGATATGAAAATATGTATTTATAAACTTTGAATCTGTAATAATCCATTTGAGAACGCTTCCATATGAAGATCTTTTTCAAAATATTAAAACCCAAAATGTTAATTTTTGTTTGTTTGAAAATGCCAATGTTCAATAAAACCGCCTACGTAACCTAAAACGTGTCATAAAGTATGAATTGGTCTGAATTTCAAGTTTTCAAGTTTTCAATTTTATTATTTCAAACAAAAATCATTGGAACCAAACCTAATGATCTTTCACAGAAAATGACAAAAATGCCTGACAGCAAATACTTACATTTCCTTATATTGTTCAAATATCGTAAGTATTTTTGCAAATCTAGGGTTTTCTATCTAAAATGGCTGATTTATGCTGAAAAATGTTAACATAACCCAAAAATATGTTTCGAAATCGGGAATATTCTTCGAAGTATAACCATATTCTTGAAGAAACCGCGAAAATAACCCCAAATTGTTGATAAATGTTTGATCTCTTTTAAAATCAAACGATTTTTTTATTATAAGTACTGATGTTCGTAATGGAACGGCTAAAAACCCAAAAACTGTCATTTTATTGACTTTGAATGATAATCTCAAGGTCACTGGATAGTGGCATTAGAAATTCTTGTATTATTTTCTCCTATCAGAAGAACGGATTATCTATGGAAAACGTTCTCAAAACCTGAGAGTAATAAAAAATTCCAACTCCTGTTCGAAATATAATGGTTTTGCTTTTCAAAAACCTATTTTCGGCCGGAAGCGCTAACATAACTTAAAATTGTTGGAATACGTATTTTTTTTATATTAACAATTTTTGATATTTGGTATTCTAAAATTGTTCAAATTTGGGAACTCTGATGACGATTTTCCATCAAAAAGTCTAAAAAAAAATTCTGTTAAAAAGAACTCTCACAACGTGAAGTTTTCACAATTTCCTAGACTTCTGCGGAAATTCATGATTCTATATTGAGAATTTGTCAAATTTCTAGCATCAGGTTTTTCTATTGAAACATTCAATTTTCCTCGAAAATATAACATAGAGTAAAAAAATGTTAGTGTTTCGTCCAGAAGGAGAATTTTTATCCTTTTGCATTTGTAGTGTGAAGTTTGCATTGTTTTGTCGTTCCCAAAGTTTCACTTCGGACGTGCATGTTTCGCACACATATTTTTCTATACATATTGGAGAAATGATTTTGTACTTACTGAAAAGCATTACATTCTGTTAGGAAAAATCTTGCAATTGACGTACAGAGTCTTAAAAAATCTGCGCACCTACGTGCCGGCTAAACGTGCTGCTACGATCAGCTAACGCTTGCCCTCTGTTCAGTTTTTGCAATTGACAGGAGTGGAGCAAATGAGTTCACTGACAGTTTTATTACTTAGCGTAACCGTTTCGCCAGTTCACAACAAGCCTATATGAGGGTTTTATCTAAAAAGTGTGAATTTTTCATCTAAACAATTGAATTTTCCAGGAATGAAGATGGAGCTTCAAAACAGAAAGATAAATTTCCAACAAAAGAGTTCAATTTTTGAACAAGAAGGAATATATCCGGATATAAATACATGAGTATACAGTAGAAAATTTTCAGTAAATAAATATTGAATTTACGTATATTTGAGTTACGTCACTGCAAACAGTGCAATGCTTCGAAATCGATTTGAGTTCGAATTTCGAATCCAATTTTTTTGGGAGTTGTCGAAATTCTTCAAAAGTTGACCTGGGAATGTCCCGAAAATCTAAAATCTAATTCTGGTAACAACCTTTGAAAATGAGAGCAATCTCGATTTTCATGGAAAGACAACCGTCCTGAAGCCATTGCTCTTCCGGATTTGTTTCGCCCTTGGTATTATTGAGCGTCAGGAAAGTCGCGTGGGAGCTGAAAATAAACACTTTCCTTCTCCTACCTGCAATTGACGTATGGGAATGGAATGTACGTACGTGAACTTGGAACTCGTATTCTTCTATAAGGGTTCCCATAATGGGTTAAAGAGGAGGTTGAAAATGAAGGTCTGGGTCTCACAATATAACGTGCATAAATTTATACATAATTCACAGTTGAAGCATGATTTAATTGAACAGCGACGTGATGGATCTCGACTCGGGCGAGTGGCGGACTTTAAGTCATTCCGAGCGCGGATGACAACTGGATGGGTGATCTTCTCCGCTTCACCCTTTCAAGTCGAAATTTTCTTTGCATTTTATTTGTATTTTATTTGCAAACGCGTAAAAATAAACACACTACGAACATGGGGTACCACCTGGGGTACAAAGTTTTATTCTGACAACTTTGTCGATAAAACGCCTTAGTCAGTGAACACTGCAAGATGCATTTTTTGCACCTTTTCACATTAGGCCACAACTCTATACAAGTGTTCGTTTTATTGAGAAAACTGTTCTATTAGAGAACTTTATTAACAGATCAAAAACTCTCACGATAAACCATCATAATAGAAGGAGGTATTGCCAGATTATTTATTACCTTAACTGCAACCTCAGTTTCAGGTTAGCCCTAAAGAAGTGAAATGCAATGTCCACGAAATGTCGGAAACATTTGTAGTTTTGTACACGACTAAAACTCGAAATATCTCCTTTTATTGGAACTATTTATCGGGAAAGCATTTCTGCAGAAATATTCGGTTGCAATACTATCACACGGAAAAATTTTTACTGGAGGAATTACAGAATTTGTTGCGGAGTAGCGGATATGAGGAAAAATACATAATAATTACTGACTCACGTTTTTTGTAAACTCCACAGAACTGAAGTCCGTTGAAAACGAAGTGGAAAACTGGAAAACTGGACATTTTACAGAACGCCTCTCAAATCCGAAACATGACAGAGTTTTGTAATTTCTACATGTCGCGTCGTTTCCAGAACAAAAAACAACTTCGTCACATATAGTGGTAGTCCAGTATATTTAGTCGGATTCCTATGTGTATTATTGCAATTCATTGGGTAAGAAAATTTTTTTTTTGCCATCTTTAGGGGACCGTATAGGAAGCTTAAATCCGAGTTTTTGGCCATCAACCCTTTGCAGGTTGTCCGCCATCTCAAATTAAGGGGTGATTTCTTTTATCGCGTATAACAGCCGTATTTTAATTCAATCAAGAAAATAGAAGATAATATTTTTCATGAAAATAAGATCTACAAATAAGTATACTTGATATTTTCTCGTATTTTGCTTATTTGTTGCTTAAAAATCGATTATACAGATAAAAAGAGGGTTGAACATTTTTTTAGACCGAATATATTTTTTATTTTCGGTGCTATCGCAAAACTTTTGAAACAAAAGTTGTAACTCACACGATTCTCTACAATTTTTGTTGGAAACTTTTTTTTGTAAAAGCAATTGTTTACTTACCGTAGCGCCTG
>WSXT02230152.1:0-16310 GCA_011762715.2 Neuroterus valhalla | reverse complement strand
AGTTATCGAGTTTACAGATTTCTTTCCATTATTTTTTGTGCGATCAAATTTGGAATTTTCGATTTTTTGAAAAAATTAAAAAAATTGTGAAGTCCATCTTGTAGGGCATCCAAAAAGAAACATTTTTTCTTCCATACTTTTCTTTCATACCTTTCGTTGTTCAGCTAAATATTCTCATTTTTGTTTACATTTTCGAATTTTGAAAATGCCATAACTCTGACAATTTTGTTCTTATCAAAAAAACCATGGGAATGAATTGTTCCCCTTATTACTAACTACAAGAAGCAATACTTACAATCATTAAGTCTTGATAAAAATGGTCTCAAAAATTTTCAAAATGCTCCCCCTCTTTTATTTTTGATCCAAAATAGCTGACTAACGAACTTGATCTTTAGTTTCTGACACTGAAAAAGTGTACCAAAGGCCAATCGAATCGATGAGTTTTTTCGAAAGTTATCTTGCTAACAGACAGACATACAGACAGACAGGCGGACAGATAGACAGACATACAGACAGACACATTCATAAAAAGCTGTTCTTCGGGTTTAGCGGGCCTCAAAACGTGGACATTTGACAAAAACGGGGGGACTCAAATTTTACACAAATCGAATACCTTCTCTGATGAGAATGTAAAAATTTTGTAGACTTGGTCAAAGGAGATTTCCATGTAATTTATTCTGCTTGATCCGAATCTGCAATGTTTTTAGCTCACATTCTCTAAAACACTCAAAAAAATGCCATAAAGCCGATAAAATAGCAAAAAAAAAGAAAAAAATCTATTAAACACGATCAAATACTTTTCTTGTATTTTTATCGTATTTTTTATTGTACTTGATCGTATTTAATAGATTTAAAAAATTTTTTTGACTGCAATTTTTTGCTATTTTATCAGCTTTATGGCCATTTTTTGAGTGTTGATGGAATATGGGCCAAATACATTGCAGATTCGGATTAAGCAGATTATACAACAGTCTACAAAATTTTGTTCTCAAGATAATGCCAATGTTTCTCGATTTTTGCAATTTTCATGGGTTTTTTTATAATTTTCACGGTTTTTTTTTGCAATGCTATTAGAATAAAAACGGCACATAATCCAAGTACACCAAAAATTATTTTTATTACTAAAACATCCGATTTCCGCTATTTCTTACGGGTTTTTGCAATTTACTCGAAATTGGAGGGTGTACGGTCTAAACTGACTTGAAATTCGGATTCAGCGTGTCGAAAAACATGCCCGTAGATAGGTCGCGTCCGGTGTACAGAGAACTTTCATTTTGTGTGCCGGTATTACAGGAGAATAAGGTTTGATGTTACTCCAATAAATTTCGATGTTGATCAAATTCCATGAAATGTTTACTATTATAATTATAATGCAGCTTACCTCAAAATATGGCTCTTTTTTGAAAAACATTGTAACTTTTCTCTCTGATTCTAATACAGAGTTTATGACACATAAGAACTTTGGAATTCATATGATCAAGGAGACTACTTTATCAAAAGATAAATATTACAGTATATGTATGCGTCGTTCAAAAATATTGAGAACATTAATTCAGAATTCAACAAGTGAAGAATCTCGTTTTGAAATTCGTTTCCAATTTGTTGTTTGCAATGCTTTGAAAAAATCTGATAATAACATACCCTAATTTTAGACAAATGCACATAATATGTTTTAATTTCGTATCGTAAACAGTTAATGACTTAAAATGATGTACAGAAGGTACGATTAGACTTTAATCTCGCAAAGTTATTCACTTACCCGAATTTGTGGTCTCCGTGTCAAAGATCGGAAGTAAATTAATGGATTTAGGAAAATCTTGAAAGTTAGAGGGACAAAAAGATTCCTCGCTCCAACTCACAACGCACAATTAAAGTTAAATGTGGTCTCGGTTGATCAAACAATTTGTTTCAACACAATGAATCCAGCATAGCTGGCAATTGAATCACATGATTCACGGACGAGGCTAAGGAGGGGAACGACATTGATCGTTTTATCTTTGCCTGTATACGGCAAACAAGTTCTCCCTGACTTGAAAAGATATTTAAGATAGAAATTTTCTTTTAGTTAAGAAAAAGAAAATGCGCAATTGCACGATATATATAAATTGATAGAAAGCTCGAAGGGAGCTTCAGAGGCCGTCAGAAAGCTTTTTAACAATACAGCATCTATACTCTAAGTCCCTTGGACCAATATTCCGGTCCATTGTACTGGAATCCTGGTCCAAGCAACGGTTAAAAAAAAATCTATCGTCCAATTGGACCGGAATGCTCGTACTCTTCCTGGTCCAAGCTTGAATCTGGTCCATCAAACCAGAAAAACGTCCATAGGACCAGAAAGTCCGTCTATTGGACCAAAATTGCAGGTTTGGTCATTGCTCGGACCAGAATTTTGGTCGAAGGGATCCAGAATGTAGGCCATCATTCTTTAACGCCCCTGCTCCCACTCCCCTGACATATGATTTTAAAAAGCAACTCCTGTTGAGAAATGTTCTTTATTTGGCTAAAAGATAAATATAATCAGCGGCGTAGCAAAAACTAGAGGGTAATGGCAATCCTTATCAAGAAATCATTAAAAGATATTGACGTAATCGATTGTAACGACTTTTGCGATTATTAGTTAGTAACGCTTCCATAGTGCGTTGAGTAAAATGGCAAAAGTAATCGATTGTAAGGTCGAATTTTCGTTTTCGATAGTAGAGCAAGCAAGCTGTTTGTTTTATTTTTGCATACAAAAATAAATGTTTCTCTTCTTCCTATAGTAAAAAAATGTTCCCTATCTGTCCAACAACCCAAATTTACCATTTTTAATAAAAACAAATCTACTTGGAAATTATAAGAGAAATTTTTTTAATTCTTTATCATGAGTCAGTACTATTTTGAATGGGGTAATTATATTTATTTTCAACGATAACTCAAAGGAATTTTCTTTGAATTTAACAAAAGAGTTCAATTTTCAAACCGGAAGATGAATCTTGAAAAAATGAATTTTCTACAAAGTAGTTCCAAAGTCACAATCACAAATTTTGTCCCAAAAAAATTCGAGTTTTCAAGGAATACATCTACTTTCAACAAAACTGGTGTATTTTTAAGCCAAGGGGGTAAATCATCTACAGAAAATTTGAATTCACAACGTCTTTATGTATATATAATTCATTTTATCTTCTGTCGAATAAGTTAATATTTGGAAAGAAATTTCTTTTTCGAAGTACAAACTTTTGGAGTGAGAAAAATACAAAATAAATGCAATGGTCGTTTCTCACAAGCGGTAAGAATTTCTACATTATCATTCTAACTGAGAAGGTATTGGTTTCATGTGAAAATTTATTTTCTCGGATTTAATGGAACCTCAACGTTTCAAGACCCCCTAAATCAGAAAAAATAATTTTTACGAAGGTGTCAGTCTGTCTCTCTGCAGTCTGTAGTCTGTCATTCATAGACTCGATAAGTTTCGAAAGGATTATCATATTGGATCGTGCTTTTTTACACTTAAAAAAAATTAAAAACGTAAATTTCTGCGCAAAAGGTGCAAAAAATGTTGGGAACCAAAATGATTTATTTTGAAAAGATCTTAAAATTTTATTAAGATTCTTTTTTTATAAGATGTTTTTTTTTGTTTAAATCGTGAAAAATGTTACCGGAAATGGAAGATTCAATTTTCCAGCAAAACTGTCCAAGATACGAAAAAAAAGAGAAGGACAACAATTGTTCACCATGTAAAATTCTCCAACTCCACTCATGACTATTTTTCAATAAGATGAGTGGTTTTTGTTTTAATCACGATAACGCATTTGAAAAAATGAAAAAACTCATTTTCTAGCCAAATGATAAGAGACAAGGAGAAATATTGAATAGAAACAAATTTCCATCTTATAAAGGTCTTCAAGTTTTACATAGGCTATTTTTTAATAAAACGTATATTTTTGTTTTGATCGTTACAATGCTTTTTAAACAACAAATATTCAATAATCTTCTTAGAAGTAAAGGTTTTCAACAGTTTTGCAATATTTGCAACTCTGTGTATGCATTTTACTGTAAACTGAATGAAGCACGAGAGTAGCCAAGCGCGAAGCGCGAGATCCGGTTGACGCGCGCCCTTGGCCGTCTATTTACGAAATTTTTTTTTGTCTCAATCAAAATGCAATTACTCCTATAACTCCGAATTAAATCGTTTCTTCTCTAGTCTTTCATCTACTGAACCATGCCAATTTAATTTATGTCGATCCTTTTGGATAGTGAATCCAGAATTCTTTGTTATATTTCAATCCCTATTATTTGAACATATACTCTCTGACCTTTCCAAGATAATCTTCTCCTATCCTTACTCATGCCGAAGGGGATATGAAGGATAAAGGAGTTATGTGGGAGAGGGGGGTGACAGTATAGTAAACAATAGTACAAGAATTATAGAAAAAAGATTATCAGAAAGAGAATGATTGGTTTAAACGCGAATCCCCTTCCTTAACTAAATGGAAGTATTGAGGGTAAGGAGTTTTCGGCCTTGTGATCAATCACAAAACAGTGACTGGTTATAGGAAGGATATGAGTCGCATACTCCCCTTTTTCCCAGTCCCCTGGATGGCGAAAAAGAACACCTATGACTGGTTCTAGAAATAATGTTAGTCACATACCTCCCCTTTCCTCCAAGTCTCGTGGGGACAGCAAGGAACCTCTATGACTGGTTCTAGAAATAATATGAGTCACATACCTCCCCTTTCCAAAGTCACGTGGGTGGTGGGAAAAAACCCCTATGACTGACTATTAAAATAATATGAGTCACATACCTCCCCTTCTTCACAATCTCGTGGATGGCCGGAAGGAATCCCTATGAATGGATCTGGAAAGATTATGAGTCACATACCTCCCCCTTTCTCCAAGTCTTGTGGGGGCAGGAAGGAACCCCTATGAATGAATCTAGAAATAATGCGGGTCTCATACCCCCCTCTCCCTCCAAATCTCGTGATGGCAGGAAGGCACCCCTATGACTGATTATAGAAATAATGTGAGTCACATACCTCCCTCTTTCCCAGTCTCGTGGGGACAGGAAGAATCCCTATGATTGGTTCTAGAAATAATGTAGTTCACATACGTCCCCCTTTCTCCAAGTCTCTCGTGGGCAGAAAGGAACTCCTATGCCTGATTCAAGAAATAATGTAGGTCACATACGACCCCCTTCCTCCAAGTCTTGTGGGGGCAGGAAGGCACCCCTATGACTGGTTATAGAAATGATGTAGGTCACATTCCTCCCTCTTTCTCAAAGGCTTTCGGGGGCAGGAAGGAACCCCTATGACTGGCTCTAGAAATAATATTAGTCACATAACTCCCCCTTCCTCCAAGTCTCGTTGGGGCAGGAAGGCACCCCTATGACTAGTTATAGAAATGCTGTGAGTGGCATACCTCCCTTTTTCCCAGTCTTGTAGGTGGCTGAAAGGAACCCATATGACTGGTTATAGGTATGATGTGAGTCACATACCACCCCGTTTTCCCAGTCTCTCGGGTGCAGGAAGGAACCTCTATGTCTGTTTCTAGAAATAATGTAGGTAACATACCTCCCCCCGTTCTCCAAGTCTCATTGGGGCAGAAAGGCACCCCTATGACTGGTTATCGAAATAATGTAGGTCACATTCCTCCACATCCTCCAAGTCTTTCAGGGGCAGGAAGGAACCCCTATGACTGGTTATGGAGATAATTTGAGTCACATACCATCCCCTTCCTCCATGCCTCGTTGGGGCGGGAAGGCACCCCTGTGACTTATTATAGAAATAATGTAGGTCACATTCCTCCCACTTCCTCCAAGTCTGTCTGGGATAGGAAGAACCCCTATGACTGGTTATGGAAATAATTTGAGTCACATACCTTCCCCTTCCTCCATGTCTCGTTGGGGCGGGAAGGCACCCCTGTGACTTGTTATAGAAAAAATGTAGGTTATTTGTAAGGTCACATACCTTCTTCTTTCCTTAAGTGAAAACTCAACTAAGCGAACGGATTTCACACAAATCTAATACCTTCTTTGATAAGAATGTAAAAAAAAATTCGACTAAGCCCAATTCAGCCTCATTTCCAGCTGTTAAAAAATTGATTTAGTAAATAATCTTTATTCGTGTTCCAAATTCATCTGACGTAATTACATGTCCCTCCAGGAAATAATTTATCTAGAGCAGAATTTGATAACACATTCATTCATAAGGTATGACAGGATTTTAAGAAGACTTATTTGCATGTTATTATTTTATTAGGAGCTTGGGTAGTATCCCAGTACTCGTAATCAAACTAAAGTTTTTATATAAATATTCAAAAGTCCATAGGACGTCCGAAGTGGAACCAAATTTGACTATTATCATTATCTCATTAGACCAAATACATTTCGGGGTAAGCGTTACTCGTTTGGTTTCAAACATGTTGTCCAACACAGGTCCGACATAGGTCGCAGAAGAATTTCTCTAGCAATCTCTCCAGGTTAAGAGTTTCGCAGAGCCAAATCAATATTGTTTGGAAAATAGCTTTTTACAGCGACGTTTGTTTTGGTAACCTTTCTCTTGAGCTTATTTCCATTAACCCATGTGATAAGGTTGGGAGTTGCCTTATTCATGGTCTTGATTGCACGGAGTGTTGCTCAGGGAAAGCAATGAATAAATATTTGTAGATCAGTGGCGTATATAATATAGTGTATTATACTCAAAAAAGCAGTTCCTGCACAATCACTGAAGCTAAGCAGCGTTCGGCGCAATTAGTACTTGGATGGCTAATACTTATAAGCAAATTGTGTTTTATGAAATCTCCCGAATAACACCCAAACGTTTCCGCTAATTTTTGCGACTCAAGTGAACAAAACTTTTCGAAAACGTTTGGAAAACTTTTTATTGAAAAATTTTATCCGATAGATGGCGTCATCTTTCTCGCAAGTGCCAGGAAACTAGTGTTTATAGAGTTTATATATGTGTTAACCTATGTTTATAAGAAAAAGCACGGAAGTGTTTTCATTAGAAATTAGGGTATGGTCTTAATACCATTAACAGTATGTGAGCAAATACAAGAATTTTTCATTTTTCGATCAAACGTTCTTCAAATTTTGGGTAAACGTTTTGTAAACGTTTGATGAATGCCTTGCAAACATTTTAGAGACGTTCGACAATTGGATCTTCTCGAATTTTGCCTAGTCTAAAGTTTACCAAACGTTTTTCTAAACGTTTAGAAAAAGACGTTCGATGTTATCCGGGCTGTGTTCCGTGAAAATTGTAAACATGGCAAAAGTGTTTATTTATCAATTTGATTGAATGTAAAAATATATATCATTCCATTTTCCATGGAAATTGTGTTTATTTATAAATTAGAACGTTCTTTATTATGTATAATTATATTCCAAGTAGGAAAATGAAGAGCGAAGTGGTCATACAGGTAAAAAGCAAAAATTAAATGTATATTTTGTATGGAAGTTGGTTGTTACGACTGCAAAAAATTTATAATATCCAAAAAATACTATCATTCGCTATTAAAAAATTGTGGATAATTTCGTTAAAATTGAATTATAATATTTACAAAGAGAAGAAATTTCATTTCTATATTAAATCTTTCATTTTCAAGCTATCATCAAAGATTGATTTATTTTATCTTAAAAAAATTGATGATAACATGTAGCATGATGTGGAAGCCTTAAAAGCCACAAGCCTTGAAAATAATTTCCTAATGTGTATACTTTCAGAAGATCTTTTCTTAAGGTGATGAATCTACCTTGAATCACAAATTACAATTTTGAAAATATTTTCAAAAAAATTTACGCATCTCAAAAGTTCTCTGTATTTGGAGAATTATCCATATACATACCAACAACTCCAGCCTGCCTTCTCTTTCTATCCCATGGGAGAAGATAGAGCTTAGGAATTTCTACCACAAAATCGTTTACATATTTATTTAGCCAGATTACAGAAGCCGCAATCATGTCACAGTAAGTATCTAAAAGAAAGAAACAGAATTCATGGGTATGAAGTTTCAGGAACTAGACATTTACGTGACAGATTGTAAGAAATTTTCCTGAATTATTATTAATATAATTATATCAACTTCTCAGAATTGCGGGTTCGAGTGCTTTCAACTCAGATCTTGATATAAGGCTTGATGCTGAATCTACGTCAGAAGACCTTACATAGTTAGCTCCGTTGCGAATACAAACGTTTTTAGCTAGAACATTAGATTGATGGAGCCAAGCACGTGTTTCCTTGTAGAGAGAGTAGGTCTCGGGTGGGTGATTGTAGTTGAGGGATACCAAATAATCTTCAAAAGTTGAGTCAATCCATTATCATGTCCATTAGCGTTTTTCCGCACGTGTTTCGAGGAAAAGCAGGCTAATTGCTTTTGCTATACTCTCATCCTCCCCTTAAACGTCTGAGTATCACTACCATACATCACGGTGGGTACGATTCTAACCTTATTTGTTGCATTCTTTCTTGTAGCGATAGCTTGTATTCTGCCAATAATCTTCCTTCCCTCGTGATACGTCTGACAATCTCTGCATCTATCTTCTCGTCATCAGTTAAATAACTTCCGGAATACACGAAATTATCAACATGTTCCATCCTCTCATTATTGAAGGCAATGGTACATACTGTTTTCTCCTTGCTTTCCTGGAAAATAATTATTTTTATTTCACGGATGGTATTACTGAGAACGGTAATCCCAATACTGGTATCCAGTCTGTTCATCATTCAATGCAAATCCTTACCTGGTCTTGCTGTAAGGATCTTATCATCTACAAATGCAAGTCACATACATTCACTGTCCCCAAATCAACACTTCTTTGTTAGAGGAAGCTATCCTCAGATGTTTGTTTATGTACATAATAAGCATCCATGAGGATATAACGTATTCTTGCTTAACATTTTGCTCAATACCAAACCAATCACTAAGTTGTCCATTTACTCTCCGATTCGCTCCACTATTGGTATATATTGTTTTCACTGTTTGAAGAAGCCAAACAAACACCCTACACTTTTTCAACACGGCTCCAAAGCTTAGCTCTATTCATCTTGTCCAAATCTTTTTCCAGATCAACAGAAGCACAAAAAAATTTTGTTGTTCACCCTCAGACTTTTCCTTGTGATATGTTTTAGGCTTAATGTCCGCCTTTATCGACCTTTTATTGTTCATTAGGACGATAATCGCCTTTTCTCAATAATTTGGAACTCCTATGTTCACAGCTTTTATATTCATAAATTCACTTTGCCACACTAACAAGTATTTGTCATCGCTCTCAAGCATTTCAGCGTGGATAGCATCTGACCGACCAGCCTTTCTATTCTTTAGTATCTCAATTACGGATATGATGTTTTTGATATCAATTCTTCTTTTGCCACCTACAGTCAGATGGTCTGATATATTATCTGCAGTATCATCGTTCCTACGCTCTGAGGCCTGATCTCCATACAATTCCCTGGAGAAAACACTTATTGTTGAAGAAATAAACGCCGGGGAAACGAAATTGTATAAAAAATATTGGAGATTGTTTGGGAAAATTACCACAGATGTAGCCTCCGGAAGCTACGATCACGATGGTGTCCCAGAACCATCGATCCTGAAGCAACTGGAGGTGATACGTCATCCGACACGTCACTTCCCACAAGACCAGGAGACGATCGAGTCTACACGCAGGAAGGCAGAGAGATATCACTAGTAAGCGCAAGGGCCGAGAAGGAACAGACTGCAGGAGAGAAGCGAGCACCAGCCGTGGGTGAGAGAGCGCGCGAACGCTGGCTTCCCTACTCCTGCCGGTTGATACAGGGAAGACTCAAAACTAGAGGGAACCTATGAAGGACACAAAACATCGCCAAACAGCAGCTGCAAATCGAACCCGAACTCGACTCTGACGGAAGCCAGCTACCTTAGTGCTGATACTTCCTCTTTTGTGCTCCAAATTCATCCTTGCTTTCCTCAACTAATCTTTTTTCTTTTCATTTCTATAATCATTTCCTAGCCTGATCCTTCTTTATTGCTCACATCTCTAATATTCAACGTTTTCGAGCACGCTTCCTTTTTCTGGTTGAAAGCTAAGTGAATCATATCATTCCACCAAGCATCCCCAGTCTTTCTACCTGCAGCCGCAGTACCGCAGACTTCAGATGTACTATTGGAAATTCTATCCCACATTATTGTCTACGCACCCTTCACACTTTTCTTCTCTAATTCCATTTTCCAGTCTTGTTGACGATGGAATAAATATTTCTTTAACTTCTTATCGTATACTTTTTGTAATTCTGATTTCTGCAGATTCTCTGATTAAACTTACGTCTGCTTTAACCTATAATTTGACTTTTCCTTTGCTTGATTTAGAGCGTTTTTTGGAACTTTTTAATGGCTCCTCTTGGCGTGTGCGTGAAAAAAGTTTTCGGGACATCCGGTTCGTATTCCCAGATCGAGTGGGTCTAAAGCTCATGCCTCAGTCCCAGCGATCATTAACTGACTTGACTGAAAATTTGGGTTATCGATATATTTTGAATTTTAATTTGACTATTTACGTAGATTCTTGAAGACAGCTGCTTTCGTATATCTTAGATACTCTTCCGTTGCATGCAAACTACCAACATGCACAGCATTGTTGATATGTGATGGAGAAATAATTTGAAAAATTGTTATCCTTATTCATGGTTATTAGAATCTATCTTCTATTATTTGTTATTTATAATAGCATATCTATTTTGAATACCTCTTATGAACCGTAGGAATCTTTTCTAGTCTTTGTTTTAGTTGTTATACGAGAATATGCAAAAGATTTTGTTCAACGTTTCCAATTATTTATACGTATTGGGAAGTTTCAAATTGCAAACTAGAAGAGAAGACATGGCCTAGACCATGGTCTAGACCTGGCCGCTAAGAAATTGAGAGGTTCGGGTCTAGACCTGGACCCTCAGGAATTAGGAGGTTCGGGGTAGGTAAGCCACGAGATGGTAGTAGCTAGTACCGAGGAGAAACTCCATAAATCTACTCTGGGAAAAAGGGATGTAACAATTAAAAATGGAGAATTTCCAAAATTAGAAGATTCGAACGGTTTTTTGTATAGAAAAGCAACCCGCACATATAAACGTAAAAACGGCAAAAGTGCTAGAAGTTCTATCGACAAAGATTCACCTCCTTTTAAAAAGCGCAAAGAGGATTCGAAACGTCAGGTTTTTGTGACCTCCACCTCCAATAAATGTCCTCTCTGTACCGAGACACATTATCTATTTGCAGTAAATTCTTAGCTTCAACTATTGGAGAACACATCAAAGTCGTAAAAGATGCGCACCTGTGTTTTAATTGTCTACCCAATCATAAAGGGAAACATTGCATATTCGAAATTCGTAAAAAGTGTGGGAAACGTCACAGTACACTATTACACCTTCTCAAGTTACCAGATTCGAATAAATCTAATGGATTGTGACAACTAACGCCTGTCTTGGGAATAACTTTTAAATCTCTGGTTTCTACACCAACGTGACAACCGATGACGAGTGCAATAGTGAAGTATTTGATAACAAGAAAAAGCTAAAAAAGGCAAGACTATTACTTGAAAGCTGTTCAACCACGACTTTGTAACAATGAACATCGTGGAAAAATTGAAACTCTTGACATCTAAATGTTCATTTTCAGTTGGGACCGTGAACAACCTTATGATGGTTGTAGATTGAATAGTTTATAGAGCTTTGAAATCAATTTATGAGAGTATCAGCGTACCTCAGCTTTTTCGGTCATTCCTAATATAACTGATCAAGTTTCTAATGATGTTATACCACGTGAACATTGCGACCATCACCACAAATTTTATCCAATAACTTTCCTATAATTGTGTAAGGGTTTATTAACGAAGCACTAGTGTGAAGGCACAATAAATACTGCTGAACTTCGCCGTGAAGCTTTGACTTCTGCTCGGCACATTATAATCATACAAGAATTAGGGATTTTTTTCCCTTCGATCATATTTCTCGACGCAAGTGTAGCTTTGGCGTAGCTGGATAGTCTACCTAAGTCTAAAAATGCCATCTTCAAAACTCAGTTATACTTTTGTCATCACTTTATTCCAACTAATCTATACAAGTAACTCGAATCAGAATGGAGAGCGCGGCCATTTTTGTTGTTGCACTGCAGCGCCCCTTCAAGGGCGGTGAATGTTTCTCTCCCCGATAATCGGCCATCCGGCCCACCTCAGGATTTGTGGATGAATTCCCTGCAGCTTATAGCACGGCCTTGCAGGAATGAAGTTTTGAGTTTGAGTTTCATTTATACATTCAGAGAAATTGTATTCGAATCAACAAAATTGACAGCACAAAAATATTTCTTCAAAAATTTCAATAGTTGGCCCTAGTGGCCCAGGCTGACCTCAGGAACAAAATATGCCGACTTGAGGATTTTCGTGACTGACCTTAGGAGATTTATGTACCTTTTCACAGAAAATTTGTCTCTACTTGAATATTATTTTCTACCGTAAAGTATTATACGAACAATAAAGAAGAAAATATACACTGTAGTCTCTAATACGTCCAAATATTCTAAAATCGACTGATCTATTAGGGGATACTTTTGAACGAGGAGCTAATGAAAAAGTAGCTGACCACTGATTTTTCAGAGCTTCATCTTGACGGAAATTGGCAAATCGACATAGCTTTATGAACCCATATATAATTATGGAAATATTTAATCAATACTTCTCATCAGTTTCTGTTCCAGATTGAAATAAGAAGAAATGAACTCATTCTTCCATTTTGAGTGAATTTGACTCTTAGTATTTAGTATTTTCAATAAATACTATCATATATAATTCATATTCTATGTAACATCTAATTGCAAAGTGTCTGATAGCACAAATAAAAAAACTACATATTCCGCTGAAAAAGCGAGCCAATTAAGAGCTTCCAATTACGCCAATTTATTACGCCTTCTCACCTCTCTTTCCACTTCCCCTTTGAGGTTTATAGCTTTCGTCCAAAGTCTGAAGCGAGTTTATACTTCCACTGCCGTAATTGGAAAAGTGTTAAGATTTAAAAAAAATCTTGAGATGTTATGTTTGTAAGAACATTTCCTTTTAACTGTTTTGTTTTAATAACAGGCAAAAAAAATTTGCTGAATTTATGAGATCATTCTTATAATCATCCAGGGAATTTATGATTCCTAATTCCCAATAATTTCCGATTAGATTATAATAGAATGGTTCTCCTTTCAGAACTGATCAATATGAATAAAACGAGAATCTTAAATTAAAACCGTTTAAATGGAAACCGGTCTTTATTTAACAGAAATTTGTATAAAGTATTCCATTTCTCATTCTAATAATATGATGCTGTCCCGTGTAGAAATCTCGATGAGGTATTGTTGAGGCCCTGATAGTATTTCACTATTATTGTCAGGGTCCGCATCAGTCGAACTTGAGTGAGCCATGCCAGTTTGTTTATGTAAAATTGTGAATGGCCGTCAGAGAAAATCGGATTATACCTTCAACAAAGATCTCCAATTTCCAATTAACTTTGGCTTTTTGATCCCTTTCAGCAAATAAATGCTGTCATTTTTTTTATTGACAAACTAAGTCCGGTAGCGCACGATAAATTTGGAAATGCAGAAGCTAATTGCTTGCATCTTACGCTGGGAGACGTTCAGCCGCCATGATGCCAGATTAGGTCAGATGCTCACAAACTTGCGATAGCGAAGAAGCGCATCTACGGGCAAAAGATGAAGCGCAATTACGGAGGGAAAACCAATGAGATTTTAATCACGTGATTAGTGGCTATTCGCGCGCGATTTGAATCTGTCTCTTTAAAAATTGGTCTTTCCTATAATTTTTCCTTTTTACATAAAACTTTTTTCAAGTAATTATAAAAAACAATTTATCTGCTGAAAGGTTTTAATAACCTGAGTACTTAACGTTTTCAATTTTTCGTTGTCAAGAATTTTCAAATTTGATTCAAAATTTTGTTCGTATTACATTGTGAGCACAGAGCGTCAACAGTCCAAAACTTGAAATGGATGATTGTAGGTCCAGAGAAAATCGATCATTCCATACCTCACACATTTGACGCGAGTATTCAATTAAAATTTACAAATCTGACATCGTAACATGCTTCAGCACTCAAATATTTTTTTTTGTATTGCAAAATGATTTTTTCTAAACATGTCATTTTTTTATGATCAGAAGGAATCTTGTTTATAGCCCCAAAAAGGGCCTACTATGGAAGTAATTACAATCAAAAGGGTTGCCGTGTTTGGTCCACAATAGGTCTCTATGAGGGCCGCCCTCGTAAGGAAGCTGTTGGGGCCATAAATAAAGACGCAATATTAACTGTTAATATTGGGGCAATTTTAACACACGGTTGTCCTACAAACACATATTGTTTTTAATCTAAAACTATAAATTGAGAATTATTTTGTAAGGAACTACTCAAATTCTTATTTGCTAATCTGTTGTCATTTCCGTTTTCTCTATGCTCCAATATTTATTCTTTATTAAAAATAAAATCGCATTCCTAAAATCATCAAACTTTCCTTGGTCAGATAATGCGTAGAGCATTAGACACAATTGAAGTTATTATGTAATCTGAACTTGATAAAAAAATTTACTTTCGCACAGCATCCTGTATGAGAGGTATTTAAAATTATCGTTGATGTGATGACGTGGAGCAAGAGAAATAATTTAGATAAGGTAACGTTTTTTCGAATTGTTACAAACAAATTTCAGAAATAAATAAATAATTAATAATTTCATTCCGTTTTGTTGTTTCGCATCATGATAAAGGTGAATGTTGACAGGCTCGGTGCTTCAAATCCAATCAGCTTATTTATTATCTCATTTTGAAAAGCCACTATACCTTCACATTATCCAACTTTACTTCCATGAAGGTCGATGATATCCATCTGAGAATTTGAAATTAATAGTCGAACACTCAATCTCCGTCTCTCTCCCCTTTGTCCTCTTCTACAGTAGAAAATTTTGGGAATTAGGAATTTCATTTGTAAATTAGTCATATAAGGGTTTCATTTTTTCAAGCCTTGTCTACAAAAATTGTGCAATTTCTATTTCGAAAAAAATCATTCCAATGAAGCTCATTGCCGAAGAACAGAAATTGATAAAGGGAGAGGAAACCGCAAATATAAAAAAGTTAAAAATAATTTTTAACGCAATGAATAATGTTCTCAAATTATTATCTATGTGCGTCATCGTCTATTTCCCCTTAGCCTAAATTATGATAAAAATCCCCTGAAGATATAAATTTCCGGGAATATCCTGTCACTTTTTATAATTATGATTTTTTATCATTAACTTAAAATTAAAAAAATTGAATTTGAAACCCAGTTTTTGTTAAATGCCCACGTCAAAAAATTGGAGCATTTTCAGAATTTTTGGGACTGTTTCTTTCGAAAGTGAAAAATTCTGTTGAAGGTTTCCGTAGTACTTGAAAAAAACAATCTATCTGTAAGACTTTTTTCTATGCAAGCAAAAAATCGTCAGGGTTACAGCTTTTGCAGAGTTTAAAACAGAAAACGAAAATGAAAATTTTAGACCAAATGATGCACGATATGAAAAAAGTCGAGAAAAAAAAACATTGCTTCTTCAAAGCCATACAAGATAATTTCGTTACTCGGCGAGTAGCGAATGTGTGTATCGGGCTTTATAATAAGCATTGAAAATGCAAGTGTACTTACAAATATCTTATTAGTGGTATTTTGCAGTGTCAAATTAATATTTCACAACAACTTTCAATTACTATGAAGGGTCACGTGGGAGTCTCTGAATGTCCTATTCGGAGGCTTCGAAGCTCTTTGTAGAAGACTCTAAAGAGTCTTGTGTGAGGTTCGAAGGTCTCTGTGGGAGAATCATAACGATCATCATTAAAAATAATCAAATGTAATTGTCATACCAACGATAGAAGTTTTGACTAAGGAAAGAGTGAAGAAGCTCTTATTGATAGTTTTTTGATAGGATACGTAGTTTTTATTTCAATCGGGAAATGATAAAAAAAAAGAAAAATTTTGCACGAGCGACATAAGCTATGAAAAGAATGGATTAATGAAAGTTCGCCATCCAAAAATGAGCCCCAAATTTGTCATCAATAATTTGTTTACAGGAACTGCAGTTTTCATTTTAATTCCGAACATAATATTCAAAATGAAAATACTACATTTTCCTAAAAACAACTCATGGCAAAGAAAAAAAACATACAAAAGTTGTTCACCCAAAGAAGATCTACAAATTCGTCCATGTATCTTAATAAGTCTACTTGGTGAGTACCTATCACCACTACGTAGCGCGTCCCCAGGTTGCGGATAGAGGAAAGGCCCCTGAGGTTAAACACCCCTGAGGT
>WSXT02230141.1:0-16311 GCA_011762715.2 Neuroterus valhalla | reverse complement strand
CCCTAGGCGCGCTGAAACTTGCGAGCGAAGCGAGCTGCGCGCGATGAGAATGTGCCCGCGAAGCGGGCAGATTTTTTTTCTAAAACTTCTCCTCTATAAATCGGTTTTATAGGATCCCAGAAAGACCCCATAAAAAACTAGTTTTTCGAGTTTTGGCAAAAGTTATGATTTTTGCAGTTTTTAAATGCAAATCGTTTCTCATTCATGAGTTGACTCCCTGATACTGATAATTAACGTTTTCATTAATTGTTTACATTATTAACTTTAGGCAAATTTTTCTCGGAAAAGGGTTGGAAAATCATGGATTTTTTCAATATATCTATAAAATTATTTCTATTTTTCTAATTAGACCGAGTCAATTGTCAATTAGGATTACCAAAAATAATTGTCTGATAATGAATACAGACATTACATTATTCTTTTATAATGAGGCATGAAGTTTCAGTCTTTTAACCCCTAACTTTTTGTTTACTCTACCCTTAAATTGAGTTGATTTATAATTAAATGAGAACGAAAAAGCCTCGGCTTGTTTCTAATATAAAGAATACTACTTCCAACAGATAACTAGATACTGATAGATATTCTTTAAACTATCTTTTTCAGTTTTTTGCAACATTATCCTATAAGAGTTTTAAAATTCATACTTTTTTCTACATTTTTCAACTTATTTTCAATTTTCCAGTTAGAGCAAGGAAATTGGAAACCACCGATAATAATTGTTCGAATAATTTATTTTTATTTATAACAATATTTTCTCAGAATTATGCTACGGAAATGTGTTTTTTATAAAATTGTTTACATCTTGTCCACCGTCACATAAAGTGTCTTTTTACTTGATCTTGGTGAGCGTATTGATTGTTTAGGCAAATTATTATTGTTTATAGCTATCTTCTTTCATACTAATAGATAGTTGTTACTTTTTGGAATCTTCTGCTTTTCATCATGTCCCAGTTCGAGTAGAGTGATGATTATTCAAGCTGGCAAAAATAATGGTCTTACCAATTTAAACAATTCATTGTTATTGTTAATATAATTATCTTTGCCTTATGAAAGAAAATTGCGGGATTTTCCTTGGAATAACAACTATTTGCCTACGTTTGATGTGAGGTGTCCTAATAATTATATAAAATTTTGTGAACCAGCTGCGAATTTTTGAATTGAGGTTAATTATTTAGATAATAAATTAATGAAACTTTCTGCGTTAACCAGAAAGGTTCACAGAAAATTGTATTTATTTTGCTAGAAAAAAAGGGTTATTTTTTTACTCTTGAACTTTTAATCCTCTTTTCACTCAGATAGGTAATAATTAATCCTAGTTAACGAATATGCCTATTTGAACAAAGTCTTGATTTTTATAACTCATTTCTTTTGCAGTAAAGCTAGAAAGTCAATTTCTCCCGAAATCTTCAGTTTTGTTATAACTTTATGATCCTAAAAAAATAATAAGTCTGAAATAAAATAATTTTTTGAACATGTCTGTATCGTACTAAGTAAATTATTTCCTTTCTTTTCAAATTTTTAGGGAAAATGAAATTAAAATGAAAAAGGTATTGTTCACGAGAGACAAAAACAAAGAATGAAAAAACGTTATAATTAGGTAGAAGGACCAAGTCTGAAAAAATTGTAAAAGTTTTCTTTTTAATTTTTAATAATCAAAAAAAGTTAATAATTCAAAAATTGAGCAGGATTAAAGCTGCTGTAAATGAATCCATGTTGTTTCGGATGAATTCATGTGAATTCACGTCACTTTAAATGTATTTATATGACTCCATGTGACCTTATATGAAATAAAATAACTTCGGAGGTTTAACTGTTTTCTGGAGAATTGAAGAGAATTCCAGCGACTTCAAATTATTTGAAGTCACTTCATGTTGCATAAATGTATTCGAACGAATTCAAATATCTTATGAATTCAAATAATTTAAAGGACTTTGTGAAAATTCATGTGAATGCAATGGCATTAAATATTTATGTGGATTTCAGAAGCATTCAAGAAACTCTAGGAGATTATAAGTGATTTTAAGAAACATTTGAGTGATTTTATGTGAAATTTAGTGATTCTTGATATTTCAGGAGATTTCAGCTATTCAGAAGAATTCGGAAGAATTTCCAAAAATTACGGAAGAATTCAGACAAATTCAAAGGAATTCCAGAGAGTTAAAGATTATTTGTGAAATTCAATGAAGTTCAAAAGAATTCAGAAGGATTCAACGGAAATCGGAATGATTCTTAAGAATTAAAATACCTAGCAAAAAATGCAAATCATTTCCGAAGGAATCAAGAATATGTCGAAAAAATTGTCTTGAATTTGGTAGTAGGAGAACTCTATTTCAAAAATGAGGAGACGAATTAAATCTATTATTCGAAAGAATTAAGGACAGTTTATGAGCTATTTGGAACATTCGGAGGGAATTTAAGAGAATTGAGAATACATCATAAGAATTCAAAAGAATACAGTAGAATTTTGAAGAACTGAGAATGATTGGTAAAGATTTGTTTGAATCCGGAAGAATTCCAATCCATTCAAAATCCCTTCAAAGAATGTATCAAATTTTGGAAAAATTTCAGAGAATTCAAGAAGGAATTCATATCGATTTCGGACCAATCAAATATTTTCATGGAAAACAAGAGTCAATTTCGAAAAGAATACCAGAAACTTAAAGTTGATTTGTAATGAATCAATGGAATTCAAAACAATTCAGAAGGATTCAACGGAATTCGAGATGATTCCTAAGAATCAAAATACCTTGCAAAAAACTCAAATCAATGACGAAGGAATCAAGATTATTGTCAAAAATTGTCTCGTGTTTGAGAGTAAGAAAGCTTTAATTCAAAAATAAACAGCCGAATTTAATGTAAATATTCAAAAGAATTAAGGGCAGTTTGAGAGCTATTAGAGAGATTCGGAGGGAATTTAAGACGACTGAAAATAGATCAAAAGAACCCAGAAGAATACGGTTGAATTCGAAAAAACTCAGAAGCATTGTTAAAAATTTCTTTAGATCCGGAAGAATTCCGAACAATTCAAAATCACCTGCAGGGAATTCTTTGAATTTTGGACGAATTGCGGAGAATTTAACCAGGAATTCATGTGGGTTTCAAATGAATCAAATGAATTCTGGAAAGCGAGACAGAATTCAGGAAGAATTTATGAGAATGCGGAAGAACTCTAAAGAATACGATAGAATTCAGACGTATTCGAAAGAATTTCAGAGATATACAAATGACTGGTAATGATTCAATTAAATAAAAAGAATTTATGAGGATTCAGCAGATTTCGAAGAGATTCTTGAAAATATGAATATATTACAAAGAATTCAAGTCAATCCCAAAGAAAACAAGAATATTTCAGAAATTGGCTTCGATCGGAGAATAAGGAAGCTTCAAATAAAAAATGATAATATTAAATAGATCGGAAGAATTGGGAAGAATGCAATAGAATTCTGAAGAAATCAGGAGAATTTTTTTAAATTTGTTTGAATTCGGAAAAAATTCCAGTAATTCAGAATAATTGAATAATTGTCTCAAAGTAGAAAACTGTGATTCGACAGTAAGCATTTGATATCATTCCACGAATTCAGAAGAATTTAGAAGAATTTCGTGAGAATTCAATACATATTGGAAAATTCCAAGAGAATTCAATGGGATATAAAATAATCGCAAAACACTTGAAAATTCAGCATGATTTTTAGTTCCATCCCGAGAAGATTCTCATTATTTCCGTAATTTCAAACAAATCTAATGAATTCCAAAAAACCAAAATCAATTTTATTGAATTCAAAGGAGTCTAAATCATTGGTGAGATTTCTGGAAATTTAGCCAGAAGTCAGAAGGATTCAGAAAAATTCGAAAGAATTCTACAAGGTTCGAAAGAATTTTGAAAAATTCAAGAGGATTTTGATGAATGCGAAATATTTCATATGCAACCGGAAGAATGCATAAAGTTAAGGATTATTTGGGAAAATTTGATAAAATTGAGAAGAATCGGGAAGAATTCAAGAGAATTCGGCATAATTCCGAAAATTCAAATAACTACCAGAGAATTCGAATCAGTCCCAGAGAAATCTAAAAAATTATGAAAAATTTTAATGAATTCCAAAGATTTTGAGGGGGTTCTAAGAATGATAACGGTCTCAAAGTAGAAAACTATAATCCAAATTTGACCACTTGAATTGATTCCACGAATCCAGGAGAATTCAGAAGAGTTTATGAAATAATTGAAGAATTTTGGAAAAATTCAAAAGAATTACGTAAACATCTGAAGACTTCGAAGAAATTTAAAAATTATTCGTAAGAATTCAAGACATCTTAAAAAATTTCAAAAGAATTCAACGGGATATAAAATATTCGTGAAACACTTGAAAGTTCAATATAATTTTTAGATCATTTTCAATAAGGTTCTTAATATTTCCGTAGAATGTCGAACAAATAAACTGAATTCCAAGAGATTGAAATCATCCCAAGGCATTCAAAGGAATCTGAAGCATTCAAAAGATTCTTGGAAATTCATCCAGAAGTCAGAAGGATTTAGAAGAATTCGAAAAAATTCGGAAGAATTTAGAAGAATTCAGAAGAATTCAAAAGGATTCAGAAGGATATGAAATATTTCATATGTATTTAGAAGAATGCATGAGAGTTGAGTATTATTTGAGATAATCAAATAAAATTGAGAAGAATCGGGAAGAATGCAAGAGAATTCGGAAATACTCAAAGTAGAAAACTTTAATCCAAATTTGACCAGTTGAATTGATTCCACGAATCCAGGAGAATTCAGAAGAGTTTATGAAATAATTGAAGAATTTTGGAAAAATTCAAAAGAATTACGTAAACATCTGAAGACTTCGAAGAAATTTAAAAATTATTCGTAAGAATTCAAGACATCTTAAAAAATTTCAAAAGAATTCAACGGGATATAAAATATTCGTGAAACACTTGAAAGTTCAATATAATTTTTAGATCATTTTCAATAAGGTTCTTAATATTTCCGTAGAATGTCGAACAAATAAACTGAATTCCAAGAGATTGAAATCATCCCAAGGCATTCAAAGGAATCTGAAGCATTCAAAAGATTCTTGGAAATTCATCCAGAAGTCAGAAGGATTTAGAAGAATTCGAAAAAATTCGGAAGAATTTAGAAGAATTCAGAAGAATTCAAAAGGATTCAGAAGGATATGAAATATTTCATATGTATTTAGAAGAATGCATGAGAGTTGAGTATTATTTGAGATAATCAAATAAAATTGAGAAGAATCGGGAAGAATGCAAGAGAATTCGGAAATACTCAAAGTAGAAAACTTTAATCCAAATTTGACCAGTTGAATTAATTCCACGAATCCAGGAGAATTCAGAAGAGTTTATGAACTAACTGAAGAATTTTGAAAAAAATCAAGAGAATTACGTAAACATCTGAAGAATTCGTAGAAATTTTAGAATAATTTGTGAGAATTCAATACATATTGCAAAATTTTAAAACAATGCAAATAAATTTCGAAAAAATTCAAAAGGATTTAAAAGAATTCAGAAAAATTCAGAAGGATTCAGAAGTATCTGAAATATTTCATATGTACTTGGAAGAATGCATGAGATTTGAGGATTATTTGAGAAAATTTATAAAATGGAGAAGAATCGGGAAGAATTCGATAGGATTCCGAATAACTCAGAGGGATTCAAATAACTTCCATGAATTCCGGAAATTGAATTTGGGTATTCAACAGAATTCGAAACAGTTTATAAGCAATCCGAAGAATTCGAAGGAAATTCGAAACAATCAGAAACAGAATAGAACAATCTAAGATGATTCTGAAGAATTCAGAAGAACACACTAGAATTAAAAATATCCGGAATAATCCTATTCAAATAAGAAAGATTCCAAAGATTCGGAAAGGATTCCAAAAAAAAACTCTCAATAGAAGAGAATCTAGATAAATGCCAATTATTCCTGGAACATTCCAAAGTTTCACAAAATGTTCGATTACCTTCAAAGGAAATCCTCATGAATTCCAAGGGTTCAAATCGATTTGAAAAAAGTCGGATGAATTCCATGAAACTAAAATCAATTCCCAGGAATTCAAGGAATCCGAAGCATTCAAAAGATTCTTGAAAATTCATCCAGAAGTCAGGAGGATTCAGAAGAATTCGAAAAAATTCGAAAGGATTTAAAAGAATTCAGAAAAATTCAAAAGGATTCAGAAGAATCTGGAATATTTCATATGCATTTGAAAGAATTCATGAGAGTTGAGGATGATTTGAGGAAATTGATTGAAATTGAGAAGAATCGGGAAGAATTCAAGAGAATTTGGAATAACTCTGAGGGATTCAAGAAACTTCCATCATTCCGGAAATGTAAAGGAGTTCTGAAAATTGTTGATGATTTCGGAGAAAACTGTAATATGAGAATAACCAACTTGATTGAAGTAAAGTATTCAAAAGAATTTGAAACAGTTGATGAGCTATTCGAAGAATTCTAAGGGAATTCGAAAGAATTGAGAACAGAACAGAATGATTTAGGATAATTGAGAAGAATTCAGAAGTACACAGCAGAAATAAAAATAATTTGGAATAATCCTATTCAAATAAAAACGATCCTGACAATTCAAAATGGATATTAGAATAAGGAGGAGTCCTCAAATTCCGAAATATATTCATGAATTGAAAGAATTCCTGAAAATTCAAAATATTGTAGAAGAATTTTCCTAATTCAAGAAAGTTTGAAAAATAAGTTGTACAATGATTGCAAAATTTAATTTTCCATAGTTTAATGTGAATATAATAAGGGGAGGTGTTAAATTTTAGGAAGAATTTAAACACGATCAAAAATTTTAATTCCAAAGCACCGTGAAGGCTAATAACGGTAATTTGGAACCCGGTTTTTAGAAACGTGGTTTCTACACAGGTGCAATCGTTGAAAGATGGAACCTCAGGCGATAGACACACGACACGAAGCACCTGTCCAAAAAAAAAGTTACACTCCCCTTACGAAATGGTCTATCAATTTACGTTGTAGATAAGAAAATTAGGGGAATTGACCATCTTCGAAAGCACCCGTGACGAAAAAACTTCACAGTGAAGGACCGTTATTAGCCAAGAATTGAAAACTCGGATTTCTCTCAAAAATACCTGTGAGATTCGAGAGGGATTTCGAAAAAATCTTATCGAAAAATATTCAAATACATCTGAAACATTCTTAGAAAATTCGAAGTAATGGAGATGCATACAGGACTCTTGAATAAATTCAAGTATATCAAAAGAATTCAAAAGAATACACTAGGATTCGGAAGAATTCTTCACAATCCTAGTCAGACGCATCCATGAGAATTCGAAAGAATATGAAAGGATACAGTAGAATTTGGAAGAACTCAGGAAGATTATTTTAACTTCTTAAGAATCCAGAAGCATTCCAAGTAATTCAAAATCATTTGAGAGAATTTATATAATTTTGAAAACATTCAAGAGAATTCAATGAAACTTGAAATAATTAAAAACATTCCCAAGTTCCACGGAATTTTTGGATAGATTATAAGAAGATGCTACATGACTTCAGGGAATTCGAATCGGTTTGGAACAAATTAAATATATTTTGAAAAAATTGAATCATTCTGAAAGAATTCAAAAGAATACAGTAGAATTAGAATGAATTTAGGAGAATCATTAAAAATTCCTATGAATCTAGGAAAATCCTAAATCATTTATGAAAACGTATATAATTTTGAATAAATATAATAGAATTCAACGAAACATGAAATAATTACAAAACGTTTCAATACAATATTTTTGATTAAATTTCTAGAAGATTCTGAATAATTTCAAGGAATTCAAATCAGTTTTGAACAAATTGAGTAAAATCAGAGAAAAATTGATTCATTTGGAAGATTTCAAGAGAATTTGAAGCATTCAGACGATCTCTGAAAGTGCAGTCAGGAGCATTCATAACAATTCGGAAGAATTTGAAAGAATTCAGAAAAATTCGAAATAGTAGATATGCATTAGAAGGAATTCGGAAGGGTTGAAAATAGTTGAGGATAAATAAATCTGAGAAGCATTCGGAAGAATACAGCAGTTCGAAAGATTTCAATATAATCCGGTATATTTTGTTAATCAAAAATGGTGTCAGAGAATTGAAAAATATTGAAATATATTCGATAGAATTCTAAGGAGTTTAAAATAATTGAAATGCTTACAGAAGAAATATTCCAAAGATTTCAGAAGAACTAAAGGGATCAAGAAGTATTCTATTCATACGAATGATAAAAAAAATGTAAACAATCCAGGGACGTTCCGATAATCCGAACAATCCTTAGGGATCCGGAAGTATTTGGAAAGCACCAGAAGAATTCAAAGGACTTTCGAATAATTTAAAATGAATAAAAAAATAAAATAATCAAAAAAACACAGCAGATTAACAGATGTTAGGAAGAATTTAAAATATTCTGAAAATCCAGAATTATTCTGGAAAATGCAAAACTATTCAGATATATCTGGAAGAATTTTCAGGAATTCAAAAGAATTTGGAAGGATTCGCAAGAACCTGGAGATATTGGAAAGAATTGGAAAGAATCAAGAAGAATTTAGAAGAACTTGAAAGAATTTTGAAGAATTTAGAAGATTTCAGAAAAATTCGGAAGAATATGGAAGAGTTCGAAAGAATTCGAAAGAATTTGGGAGAACTTGGAAGATTTTGGAAGAATCTGGAAGGGCTGAGAAAAACTTTGAAGAATATGGAAGAATTCGAAAGAATTCGAAAGAATCCGAAAGAGTTTGAAAGAATTTGAAAGAATTCGGAAGAAATTCGAAGAATTTGGAAGAATTTAGAAGAATTTGGAAAAATTCGAAAGAATTTGGAAGAACTTGGAAGAACTTGGAAGAATTTGAAAGAAATGGGAAGAAGAAAAAACATGATCACTCTAAATTGGTATTAAATGATAACTCCACTTTTCAATGAATATTTACACACAATTTTGTTTATTCTTTTCAGGTGAAATAATAATACAAATAATTGAGAAATGAATTTAGGGAATATTCATATTTTGAAAAAGTTTTTCATTGAAATGTTAAAATTTGTATGGCTCACGACTTCAGATTTCTTAATCTTGAACAGACAAAATTAGAGTGAATTTGTTTTGTACCTTGAATAATATTCTTTGATTGAAGAAACCACTTTTTTGCGGGTGACTTATTCTGTTGGCCAAAAAATTTAACAATTTTGTTCGACATTTGTCTTCTTTTAGATCTTTTTCTAGAACTTTTTCTCCCCGAAACAATTTACTATTTGGTCAGAAATTTATTTTTAATGGTTGAAATTTTGACAACTCGGCTGAAAGTTAAACTTTCTTCTCGCAAATATGTTTGTTTTGGTTGAATTCAACTCATACAAAAATTTTTTTCTTCTGAAAGATAAATTTTTCAATTGAAAATTTAAATGTTTGATTTCTTATTAGAGAATTAAGTTCTTCAGCTGAAAAAACCTTCATTTTAAAAATTCAACCGTTTGATTTGAAATTCATCATTTTTTATTTAAAGTTGATCCTTATCGGTTTAAATCAAATTTCTCATAAAAAATACAACAAATTTCGATTAATTCATCTATCTTTTTCCAAAAGCTCAACTAATGAGATAAAAATTAGTTTCATGTTTGTGGGAAATTCAAGGATGTGGTAAAAACTCCATTATTTTGTTGAAATTTCAGAAATTCCTAAGCCATAATCTTAGTCGAAAATTCAAATCTGTTCTTTGAAGTTCATCCTTTTTTAATGAAAATTTACTTGCCGCTTTAATATTAACTTCTTTTGTGAGTAAATTCAACCATTTAGTGAAAAATACATCTTCGAAATTTGAAAATCATACTATGGAATTCAAAATTCGACTTTCGGAAAATTCAAATTCTTCGATATCCAATAATGTTAGACTTTTATTTCTTTGATGAAAATATTCATACAATTAAGGATTTTTCAAATACAATATATTCTACAATTTATGTACGACGAAAAAAAAATTGCACAACTCAAATTTCACGTTGAAGAAAAATTATTTCTGATATAGAATATGAGGTGCACAAAAATCATAATGCAATAAATTATTTTTAAACATTTCCAATAGAACTATTTATAGAAAACTGGAGATTGAAGAACTCTCAAGTGATTGTTATTGTATTTGAAGTACTACTCTGTAGATGGCAGCATTGAACAGGTGAGATTGTAGAATTATTGTTTCAATGTTTGAAATTTCCAAACTATCGCTCGTTATATAAATTATATTATGAATATTATTATGCAAATAAATTTGGTTTAATTTATTTGAAATTCACGAACTAAAATTATTATCCTTACCAAGTTTAATTCAATTGGAAAATGTAAATAGTCTAGAATTGAAATGCAGTAAATTTGTTCAATTTGTATTTTTTAGAAGTACAATTATTATGCAATTATATTGCAAACTTGAAATTTAGGATACTCCTGTGAAAATCGAAATAAAACCGCATAATTCAGCAAAATTTAAAATAGTTTTTGAGAATTCTTAAGATTTCTGAAGAATTGTGAAAAATGTAAAAGATTCATAAATATTCCAGAATAATTGTGCGATAATCAACAGAATATGAAGAAACAAACGGAATTGTGATAAATTCGTATTTCAAATACTGTTGTGCAGGTGGCAGCATCGAACAGGTGAAGTTGTAGAATTACAGTATTTTAGAGCATGAAAATTGTGTGTCATTTGTACACTTTGCCAAATAAATTATTTATCATAATATCATTTATAAATTGGATTCTCGTGTTATTACAAATTCCTGACATAAAATTATAATATATACGAAGGTTTTATTTATATAAAAGATGAAGATGTGGCAGAATTGTAATATTATTTCAAAAATATTTTTAACAATAATTCTTTTTGTAATGGGATATTCAAAAATTCATTATATTTGTATCCTAAAGAAATAAAAAGGGAAAAAGTTTTTCAGCATTACAGGCATTAAACACCGAATGGAACAACATTCAAAATATGGGGAATTGTTCAAAAAATTATTAATGCAGAAGTATTGTAAGGGATTAGACATTTTGAGAGAGAATTGGTAAAATTTTAACAAAATTCCTTATAAATCCAAAGAATGAAAAAGACTTTAAAATAATTCAGAAGAATTTTTGAGAACCCAAAATGATTGGGGAATAATTCCGGGAGGTTTTTAAAATATTCCGAAGATTTGTAGATATTTCCAAGAAATATTTGGAAGATTCTTAGAGAGTTCAGAAAAATTCAAAAGAATTCGAAATAATTTCAAAGTATATAGAACAATTTGAAATAATTTTAGGAAAATCTAAAGAAATCCAAAATTTCAAGATAATATCAATAATTGGAACGAATAGGAAACAGTTATAGAGAATTGGAAAAAATTCCGGAGACTTCATAAGTTTTCCAGGAACGGGTGCTATTGACAACCGTGCACCTAAAACTTCACAAAATTATATGCTTGAAAGACTTCGAATGAATTAAAAAGAATTCAAAAAAATTCAGAAGAATTGTAAAATATCCGAGAGATTTCAAAGGAAGTTCAAAATAAATCAAGAGAATTATACATGATTTGTAGGAAAATTACAAGATTTAGGAGATTTGTAGAGAATTCAGAAAATTCGGAATAATTCAAAATAATGCTGGAGCACATGGAACCATTTAAATGATTGTAAGGGAATCAAATGGAGTTCGAGATGAGAGAGAATTGTCAAGATTCGGAAACAGTTCTAAAGAATTCGCAAAAATTCTGAAGGGTTGATAATATTTCTAGGAAGTGGTGCTATTTAAAACTGTAGACCTCAAATCTTAGAAAATTATATACTCGAATTCAATGGAATTCAGAAGAATTCGAAAACATTCAGAAGAATCTTTACAAATCCGCAAGATTTGTAAAGATTTCAAAAACGATCGTACAATATTTAGAAGATTTTTGAAGAATGCAAAACAAAAAAAAATCTTCCATATCATGACATAACTTGAAATAATCCTGAGGAATAGGAAAAAAAGGGTAAGTATTCAATAGAAGTCTTAGAAATGAAAATTTGTATAAAAATTTCTAATTATTCCAACGTAATATATAATGAAAAATTGAAAATAATAATTTTTAATATTTCAAGTATGTTTTGAAAAATTCTGAAAAATTTATAAAAGGTTTCGAAATAATCAAAGAGGATCCTTAGAAGTTCGAAATTATTTCAAAACATTGGATAGCTATTTAGAGATAAAAAGAGGGTAAAGAAATCAAACATAATTTCCAATAATAAGGAAGGATTCTAGATATTTCCAAAAGTATTGAAAGAAGTGCGGGAATTAGAAAAAATAAAAAAAAATTCGAACTGATAGTGGAAACATTAGGAGATTCGAGAATAATTCAAAAAAATGTTTATTCTCCTGTATTATATGCAATAGTTTGGAATAATTCCAAATGTTTCGAAAGAGTTAGCAAAATTAGAAAAAATTCTAAGAATTCGGAAATAAAAAAAAGGGCAGTTTGGAAGAATCCCGGAATATAATTGTTTAATCACTACAAAAATCTTCCAAAAAATCCTTGACGAATAAAATTATTTATTAAAGAAATTAAATTTCATAAAAGTTCTTGAATTCTAGAAATATCATACATTCTAGGAATAACATAAGGTGCAATAGGATAGTGCAGACCTAGAATTTCGGAAAATCGGATTTAAAAAACAATGGAAAATTATTGTGAATAATTGAAAAAAATTTAGGAGAATATTTCGAAATATTTTTAGTGAATTTATAAAAATCTAAAAAATTCAGAATGAATCTAAAGAATTTATGAGAGTTTAAGAGAATTTATACAAATTCAGGAAATGTCTTCAGGATACGAAAGATTTCAAAAAAAAATTAATAGAATCCGGGAAGACATTCAAGACAATCCAAAAGAATTCAGAAAACTCAAAATAATTGTGGGCAGTATGAAATGATTCTAAATGATTCCAAAGAATTTAAAAGAAGAGCATTGAGTAACTTTGTTATTATAAAAGTACTCGAATTGTGTAAACATTGCAAACTTGATAAATTACATTAGGTTCAATTGAATACCATACACTTGAAATTTTAAGGAATCGATATAAAATATAATGGAAAATTATTATGAATAATTCAAAAATTAATAAAAGAATTATTCTGAATATTTTGAGATCATTTTCGAAGAATTCAGAAAGGTATAAAAAAGTTAAGGAGAATTCGCAAGAGCTGGAAAAAATTGTGCGAAATTCGATAGATTCTTAGAGAACTCAGAAGAATTCAGAAAAATATAAAATAATTCCTACTGAAAATAAATATTTCTGCATGATTCCGGGCAATTCGGAAAAACTGCAAAAATTAAAAAAAATGACAGAAATTGAAACTGATCCTGCAAATTTGAGAAAATTCGTTAATAATTCAAAAGAATTCAGAAACATTTGGAATGATTATCAATTTTATGAAATAATTAGAAGTCATTCCAAGGAATTCGCAAGAGTTGGGGAGGAGTCAGAGAAATTATTAAAAAACCCACACATCCGTGAAGAATTCAAAAGAATCAAACAAATTCAAAACCTGTTAGAATAATATCAAATAATTCTAAATGTTCCAAAGAATGCAAAAAAAGTTGAATAATTCGAAAGAGTTACGAAGAATTCGGAACATTTGAGAAAAACCTAGAAAATCGTGATGTTTTCAAAATAAATTAGTAAAATCCCAAAAAAATTCTGAAATATATGCAATGCAAACTAATTGTGAATAACTGAAAATATTTCAGAAGAATTGAAAAGAATGCGGAATAGTTTATAAGAGAATTCATAAAAATCCAGAATGTTCCGAGAAACTGAGAATAAATCTGAAGAATTATAAGAATTAAGAAAAGAGTCCAAAGAATTAAGAAGAGTTCTGGAGATTTCGAAATAATTGTAGAAAATTTAGAAAAATTATGAAAAATCCAAAATATTCGTGAGGAATTCGAAAGAATTAAAAAAAATTCAAAATCTTTCTGAATAATATGAAAAAATTGCAACTGATTTCAGAGAATTCAAAAGAAGTTGAAGAATTTAGAAGCGCCACAAAGAATTCAAACTAATTGTAAAAAATCTGGAAATTCCGTGATAAATTCGAAAGAACTGAAAAAATCCAAAGTGATTTAAATTAACCTAAAATAATCTGGAATGATTCCGAAAAATTTGAAAGAAGTGCACGTCTTCAGAAAAGTTCAAAGATATCAAAAGAGTTTGCAAACTAATTGTAAAGGATTGACAATATTTGAGAAAAATTGAAAAGAATGCGGAATATTTCATAAGAAATACGATGAATTCAAGCGAGAAGAAAAAAATAAAATAAAGAGAATAATTCGAAATATAAGGAATAATTCCAGATAATTCAAAAAAAAATCTCAGGATATTTAGGGAATTGTTAGAAATTCTAAAGAATTGTGAAAAATTCAACAAAATTTGTCACTTTTCAGCATAAAGATTATAGTTTCTCTAGACACCAATTCTTTCAATGTTTTGCTAGTAGCTCTCTATGGCTAATTTTTATTGATATTACACATTTAATAATTTTGGTTAAAAAACGTAATAAGCGAATACCTAATTTGATAAATAAATGAATTTTGATAAATTTCGTTTTTTCACAATCAAATAAATGTGTACAAACAATAGGCATATCCTGTAAAATCTATCTGTTAAACAACAATTTATAATTTTCGAAACAAATTTAATAGCCAAATTACTTTGAGAATTTTTTAAATGGAAACACAACATTGTTTTTCAATAAATCACACCTGAAGCAGGTGAACTTCCAGAAGATGGCATCTTCAAAATTTGTGATTTTAACTTTTGTTTCATTCACATTGGTGAATAAATAAGATTCAACGTTTTTTCAGACAGTGCCTCAAAAACTTCTTCAGAAATTCTATAAGCTTCAATTTCAGAAAAATCAAATCAAAATTGTTTCAGTAGTTTGGGCTAAAAAATATTTCATCCACAGACACCTCATTTGGCCCCAATGTGTAACGCTCCACTCAAGCATAGTGACAAATACAGATTTTTTCTCATTCTTAAAGGAGAAAGTAACCTGAAAAAATTATCATTATTTTGAGAAATTTCTAGATGAAAAATCCTACAAAATGAAGTTTCCTCATTTCCCATGAAGTGACTTGAAGTGGCATCGATCCCTTCCTCGTAACTGTAATTTTGAGTGGCTTGACCATCACTTAATCAGTTTGGCTTCCATAAGTATCGGAATGGTTGTCCGTGTAAAAAACAACGGTTTTGAAACAGCCCTGTTACACGCTCCAACTTCGTCCTCGAAATCTCACCTGCTCACAGCGGTTTACCTGTAACACTTTCCTGAAGATAGGCTTATCAAATGCGTTGATCTTTTTCTTTCATGACCATAAGACAGCTCCCTTTGGTCATTCCGAGTAGTGTAATTTATCGCGCCATACCGGCTGGCTTACAAACTGACAAACGTTCAAAACGTTTTTCGAACTTCGAGCTTTATTCCCCACCCGTGTCGAAATTGCCTCAAAGGTCCCTTTCAATATTAGGGCTTTGCAAGGGCCTAAAAGCTTTCCCTTACAAATGAAAAAAGGGGGGGAAGGTGGGGTCGAATTTTTCACAAATCTAATACCTTCTCTGATGAGAATAAAAAATTATTGAATGTAATAGGGAAAGAGGATAAGCCACACAAATTTTGGAAGAGACAGATTCAAATTGCGCGCGAATAGCTACTGATCACGTGATTCAGTTTTCATTGGTAATTCCCCTTGAATTGCGCTCCATCTTTGACCGGTAAGTGCGCTCCTTCTTGATCGCAAGTTCGCAAGCGGAAAGTATTTGCTATGGGACGGTGGATGGAGGGGGACAGCGAAACTATCAAAGCGCTCAGGGTGGCTGAAGTACGCAATAAAGAGGGAAACTTTTTCGTTTAATTGCGTTATAAGACACAAATAAAATGGGTTATACGAGTTGTTGTGTTACTGATTGTCGAAGTACTGACAGAGAAAACAAATTCGAATTCTATAAATTCGCCCAATTATCTCATAAAGTGAATCAAAAAGAAGGATGGATCGCTGCCGTGAGAAAAATAAAGAAAGCAACATAACCTCACTCGAAGGACTGACAAATCAACTACTTGTCCAGAATTTAAACCGTTTTGTTCAAAATGCTCCCCCTCTTTGATTTTTCATCCAAAATAGCTGGCTAACGAACTTGTCCTTCAGTTTCTGACACTAAAAGGGTGTACCAAAGGCCAATCAAATCGATTAGTTTTTTCGAAAGTTATCGTGCTAACAGACTGACCTACAGACAC
>WSXT02230130.1:0-16311 GCA_011762715.2 Neuroterus valhalla | reverse complement strand
ATATTTTTGTACCAAAATTTGAGAAAATGTTCTTGAAATGTTACTTCATAATATGCCTAATACTAGAATAAATGTACTTTTGTAATATTCCCAAAAAAAAATTCATGAAAAAACAGTTTTTTAGACCCTACTCCCCCTTTAATGAAAAAAAAATTCATTTCAACTGTAAACGTATTTGATTTTTATTTATTCAAGTCTTTATAACTAGATTTTAAAATTGGTTAAAAATTCATAACAATTCAACAATTCTCCAAATTAAAAGTAGAAGCTTAGAAATAAGGAACTGGAATAGAAAATTTTTAAAGAAAAATATTTTTAAATTATGCATTGTGAGATTAATGATTCCGTAACTGATAAAAGTTAGCAGTTGAAATCGAACTTTTTAAATTGCATTATTTCACGCCATATACAATTTGTGACTGCATAGATTCTTCCAAAATTGGTAAAATCTTCGGTTTCAAATGAATTTAACAGCAACTCTACATTCTAAACAAGTTCACGGTCCAGCGGCCACCCTAGGAGAAAATAGACATAATTCTCATGTGTATGTATTACAGGGGATTTTGAGGAAAAAAGAGGGAACTAATTCTAAGCTTGGAAATTTTATGAATAAACAAATAATACATGGGCGATCGATTCCTAAATTCTTTATTATGTGATTTAATTTATAGAATTCTCCTGTCACTTTGCGTAACACTAGAAAAGAATGTAGTGAATACGCCAAATAAAAAAAAGAACCAAACTGAATTGCGTTTACAACAGCGTTTGCACCCGTCATAGAATCTACTTGAATTTTTTGAATAAATTCGTTACTTTCACCTCAAAACTCACATTTCACCATAATTATTGCTGAATGCAAAAATGTTACATTTCAGATAACTCGAGCTCGTCCCAGATATTGTTTTATTATTTTATTTATTACCCGTACGACGCAGTACAATTTGTATGATTAGAATCTTATATACTTCCTTTTTTATAGATCTGTTTACGTCAAATTCAACTAATAAAGTAGAGTGTACATTTTTTACTACTAGTAAATGATCGACAGAATGGTACATTCACCGTTCCATTGAAATTCTCTTGCTTTTTCTTCTTCCTCCTCAGGCGGAAATTGTTACATAACAATATTGTAATTACAAATAATTGTGACGTGCGTCGTTCGACGTGGAAAGACAAAACACAGCCTGGAATTCGCGGTCAGAATTTCTGCTTTTTTCTTACTATTAACAACGAATTAACAATCAAAATATTTGAAGGGATTGACATTTTTCTAGAGATATGGACTAGATTCTTTTTTTTTTATTTAATATTTTCTGTAAAAAAAAAAGATAATGAAAATTACTTTACTACTCTGAAGGTACTGGCGCCCCTCAGTCTTAAAATTAATTCAAACATTCGAAAAAAATTGGCTTGGTAAATAAACAAAAGATCTTGGCGCCTCAAACTTCAATTTATTTGGAATATTGAAAAAAGATTAGCCTAGAAAATATTAAACATAAATAAGAATTCTAGGCTAATGGCGCCTCACGTTAGGCACCTTTATAACTTACAATTCTTTTCTCTAATATATTTTATTTTCTAGGCTGAATTAACGAAACTTTAAACACTTTCCAAAAAATGTTGAATGAGAAAAAAAAAGAATCTAGTAAAAGATGGCGCCCTACGTTGGACGTCAAATATGTAAATAATAAGTCATAAATGTCTGCGTTCTTTTATTCAACGACAAGCGACGCTCATTAAATTAAGTAAATCCTTCAATAGGTGACAGTTTTGACATCCCTCGTACAAACCTTCTTTTATTTTTTTTGCAACCTGTGTTTATCGCGTAGCCCTATCCATTGAAACACTTCTTGTCATGTGCAATATGCTCCTCTTTCAATTTCGGCGATTTGCGATCAACGCTGTGCCACATTAAAAATTAACATTTTTAATGCGCACTCTTAAATTCCAGAGAATTCAAGACCACGCACAATTCACACTAATTCTCGGTGCTAATTGATTTCCATTTGTTTAAATGTAACTTATGGTACCTTGTCTCAAATTACCTGGAAAGGAAAAAGTAACCTTTTACTCACTAGAGAGCACAAAGTACTTTCCACTCCACAGAGTAAAAAGCTCTCCCTACTCTCAAAATGAGAAGTACTTTTTACTCCTTGGGGATTAAAAATTACTTCTCACTTCTTGGGAAGTAAAAAGTGACGCCATAGGTAAATAGTTAAGACAATTTTGAGGTGATTTGGGGAAAGACACCATTTATTACTTTTTTCAATGTGCTGTTTTTTCAACAATTAACCCTTCGTTAAATAGTGAACCTCTCTTTGCAAACGATGTGTATACAAATGATATTCGCTCTAGGCAAACTCAAATACTTGGATTTATTAACTATTTATTTTGCTAGTTGTGCTGCGCAAGTGTCTGTGTAGACAGTGGTCAAGTACTTTTTACTGCCTTGGGAGTTTGAAATACTGTTTACTCCCTAGGGAGCGAAAAGTACCTTCTGATTCCCACTAAGTGAGAAGTACTTTTTATTCCCTAGGGAGTGAAAAATTTAACTTTAGCCTTGTGGGTTGTATTATCCACGGTAGGTAGGGTTCCACTGTCTTGTATTTGTATTAGTGTATCTGTGTAATAATTTACTCCCTCAGTAATGATTGCAGTCACAGTCAACATCGTTATCCTATACAAGTAATATTAGAGGATAGTTAATATTTATAATCCCTTTTTTATGTCACTTTTACCCTTGTCTTGCATCCCCTTCGTTTTAGCAATTGTTTATTAAGGCTGCTCGTCCGATATCTTTCAGAGGACTAAACGTGACGCAAAGGGTATTTTTTAAATACCTTGTCTTTATAAAAAAAAAATACACGTAAAACATAAATAAATAAATTCATTGAAAGTTTGCATTTTTTTTCCTTTTAAGAGTATAAATTGCGTTTTTATTCAATTTACATATCATTGCAGTATGATGGAGAGACAGACCTGCTTCTCGACTAATTTGTTCCTAAATTTTGCGATAATTATTTTAATTTATAATTAGAATTAATTCTGAAAGACAGAAAAGTATCGAAATTGTAATTGACGGCACTTTCCACTCCTTGGAGAGTAAAATTATGTTTAACTCCTCCAAAAAGTGGAAAATATTTTATATCCCAAGAGAGTCAAATTACGCTTTACTTCCTAGGGAGTGGAAAGCACTTCTTTACTCCCTAGGGACTAGAAAAATGAAAAATTACAGACTACGTTTGGAGAAGCAAGTAGCTTTCAGTCAGTTTCCACCACAAATTAAAATATTTAAGGCTGAACACGAGCACGTGTCCCAAAATGTTTGTACACTAACGTTTGATCTTGTTTTACGTAAGAAAAAAAACGAACAGAATGATACTTTGCGACAAAAAGGATTAATAATAAATCCAGCCTTTGGATACTAAGGCATGCACGCTTTTTCAACGGACAACTGAATTTTTCCTATTTCCACTTTGCATTCCAATTTATCCTCGCTGAAGTTGAAGAAAGCAAAAGAATGCAGTTAAATAACACTCCAATGAATTTAACGAAAAGAAAAAATTGTAAGAGAACGTTATGAATATTGAAGTTTTCATAACAATTGCATGATTTCAGTTGTTTTCCAGACCTACGAAGCGAGGCTGAAGCTCTATTCTTTACTCCTCAGGAAGATAAAAGTACTTGTTGAGCAAAAAGTAAGGTCAGAAGTGAATATAAAATTTTGCGGTGAATCATGGAAACTTACCATATACAACCAGTAAAATTACTAAAATTCATGAAACTTGTGGAAAAAATTACAGGATATTTCGTTCAAAATCATGCATTTATTATAAAAAAATATCACATATGCACTAAAGAGAGTTAAAAAGTTCTTTTTACTCTCGACATGATAAAATGTTCTTCCTACTCCCAAGAAGGTTTTTAAAAGTACTTCAAACTTCCTTAGTGCATAATAAACAATTTTTTTCACGGACGTTAATGATATCTCGATACGGATGAATTGTTAATGTCACCCTTTACCAGAACTCAACGGTTCATTAATCGCAACGCTAGCAGAAATAATTTTTTTCCGTCGAGTGGCATTTTTACACCTTGGTCCTCTCACGCATGCGATTGCACTATAAATCTATTAATATAATAGGTATAAGTTGTGACGAATCTAAAAAGTTCTGTCAGTTGTCACGCAAATCGAATTTGTACTTTTTTCGCGTAGAATATATAAGAACGCTTCTATGAAGGAAATGGACAATCCCATAAAGCCCCCTTGTCATTAACAACAATGACTTTTCACTCCCTAGGGTGTAAAAAGTACCATTGACTCCCAAGGGCGCAAAACATTACTTTTCCCTCCCTATGAAGCAAAAAGTGACGTCGTAGTTGAATAATTAGGAAATTAACGTTCAAGAGCTTTTATCTTAAACGAGCTTCGTTTTAAGTAGAAATGTCCGAAAAATATGATTTCAGGAGTGCATTTCTGTTCAGCCCTCCCCGATCGGACAACAGCCACTTTGTTCTTGTATCTATCGCAACGACTTAATATTTCGTTTATAGCTCTAAAGAAGCGAGCTGACATTCCGACATTCAATACCGATAATTTAATTAATTTAATATTTGTATTTTGTTAATCGTTCGTTTATCAATTCGCGTGGAAATTGAATGTCACAAGATCGTTCGATATCACAGTCGTTTTTTTAATTACTTTAACGTTATGTATTTATGAATATTACTTAATAGGTTTATTTATAATATATATAGCGTATTGTACTGATAAATAGTTTACAAAATACCATACGAATGCGCATTGGTGCCTGAACTGAAGGGCTCGAATCCCAACCGAGCAATTTTTTTTCTGTTTCCTCCTGCAACTGCAACCTTTTAAATTCCATTCTTTTTATATCCCCACAGATTCTGTCTTTTAAATCACCATTTTTTATCAGTACTAAACGTCCTACTCTTAGAAATTACGACAAAGTCAACTGCAAATTCTTACCTTATCGACATTGAGAGTAATTCATCAGGAAAGGTTCATGTCCGTGCCAAGTTTCTGGAAACGGTAATTTTTTTATCTTGATTCGATAATTGAATAGGACGATTTTGGCTTGAACTTTTCAAAATACATCCAAAAGCTCCACAAAAAAATTGATTTGTGCAATCGATTCTAATGCGAAGATTTGAAAATAGATGCCCGTCTCGAGTTTTCTAAAACTTAGCACCGACACCTATCACTTGAGCTGTACAGTTCTCTCGATGCCCGTAAGGTAGAAAATTTTACTCAAAACTGAGATTTTTTCCAGAAAACAAATTTCTAAAAGTATTCGAAGACGCTTTCTATTCGCTTTCGAGCATTTTGATCGAACTGTTGCGTGGCTTTCCCAGTTTTTCTGACTTTGTGGACGGCAAAAGAACAAAGTACCATTCGTCGTTGAATTATATGTTCAAGAAAGAGATTACTAGAAATTATTACTTCATGCGATGGTAGTTCGCGTGCTCTAAATGCTGGCTGCCTTGTTGATAAATTGGTTTCCTTACATTTTCAAGAGTCGAAACGAAATATCGAACTGAGAATATGGAATGCAGCCACCAGTGTCATAAAGAACGCTCACCGGAAATCGTTATTTAATATTTAATTAAAAAAGTCAAAACGAACTCAAATTGTCCCGACAGGAGTTCTAAAAATTTCACTAAATATCCTACTGTGTGTTACTCGATACCGAAACAGTAATGGTCGATCAGTTTGATTCATTAACGATGAATTATTTACTCCACGTGTTTTCACCGGCACAACAAGCGGAATTGAATTGGGATCATTGATCCCGAATCGTTAGCCGAACAGGAATGTTCAATTCGGATTCGAAAATCGAATAGGGTTCTTCGATCCAGATCAGATACTTGAAAAGATCGATTCTTCAACCCATTCCAACAAATTTTAAGGATTTGTGAGTCGACATTGACAAGATTGATCCAAAGAGTTAAAAAAACTCGATTTTTGGAATCGACCTTTTTGGAAGAATCGAACATCCCTGAGTTCCAGAAATCCCTCTTTGCACTTTTGAGAATATTTTCTAAGTTCTTTCGACACTTTCAAAATAATAGGAATAAAACGATGTACCGTTTCTGTGTACTGTTTTGTGTCTTTCTTAGATATAATTGAATTTGCTTGTAGAATATTATTAATGATAGCAATAGTTGTTGCGGTGTTGACGACGCTTTACTTGTCCCACCAGTCTGGTCCGTTGCTGCTGCCGTTGTTTCCAGAATTATTGTACGAGCTGTTATAGTTACCTCCGTAACCACCACCTCCATAACCACCTCCTAAAGAAGAAAATAAATACATTTACGGCATGTATTACATTTCAGGGGCATAACCGATACATCTAATCACTAAGCAATTTTTAACTTAGTTCAGAATACTCTCAGGACAGGGGTAGTAAGGTCAATCCTTACGAAAATACGGGATTAACAGGGGGATCACTTCTTTTGAATAAAACAAATTAAAAAAAAAAAGCTTTATAAACCAAACGAAATAGATGGGAATTTCCCACGAAAAAGTTTATTTTTAACACACATTTCTTAAAAATAGTTGAATTTTCAACCAAATTGTTACTTTCTTGTACAATGAAGACAAACTTTTATGAATTTTCAACAACTAACCTGATTTGCAAACAAGAAAGATGACTTCTCTTTAAAATGAAATACATCAATAATAAGTTCAAAAAATTACTTTCCAAAAAAGAAGAAAAAAATCATTTTCTACTATACAAATGAATTTTCAACGGGATAAATGAATTATCAGCTCAGAAAATTACGAAAAACAGAAAGAAAGTTTCAACCACTGTTAAGTCAACGGAAAAAGACAAATTTTTAACTTAGGAAATTCAATCCGCAACCAAGTAAATGAATTTTTAAAAAAGAAGATTATTTTCTTACACACACAGACAAATTCTCAACAGCAGAGTTAAGTTTTAAAGCTATGAACTCAAATGTTTTACGCAAAGGTTAACTTTCAAACAAGAAAAAATTAATTTCAACAGGAAAGCTAGAAAGCAAAAATTGTTTCAACCAAATGGTTAGATTTTCAACAAACAAGTTTAATTTCCAACCGAATAGTTTGATTTTCCATTAAAGAGGTGAATCTTGGAAGAAATTGATTTTTTATCCAAGTTGTTAAATTTTAATTCGAGGAAGATAAACTTTCTATAGATGGTTCAGCTTTCACTCAATAATCCACAACGCACTTGAAATTGCAACCCAAAAATTTGATATTTAACTAAGAACTTATTTTTCTACCAAATAGTTACAATCTGAACTCGAAACAATAAACTTTTAACGAAACAGTTGATTCAAAAATCAGATAGTTGAATTTCTAGACAAAATTATGAACCCTACACGAATAAAAAAGAATGAACTTTTTACAAACTAATTAAATTTCAAATCGAGTAAGAGATTTTTCAACAAAAAAAAAAAAATCTATTCTTAACGAAACATGTAATAGTTATAGTTTAAACCAAACAAGATTTTTATTCGAAATGAAACAAAAAGCTGAATCCAACCACAGAATGAGAATTTCCAACAAAATAGTTTAATCCTCAACCAAATTAGATTGATTTACAACTTACTATAACAGCTACATTTAAATTTGAATAGCATAAATTTTCAACCAAGATAACTGACTTTCTACCAAAAAGACAAATTTTGAACCAAACGTTGAAAATTTTCAATTCAAGTCAAGAAAATGAATATCCACTCAAAAAAGAAAAGATTCCTCAACTAAATAGGTGATTTTTTAACGGTGATCATGTTTGAACTGAAATTATAAATTTTAAGCAAAAAAAATTATTCCTATGGAAAAAAAGAGGTTTAACATTCAACCAAATAGTTGAATTTTTAACCAAAAGGAATAATTTTCCAATACAAAGGACAAAAGTAAAACATGAATTTTCAACTAAAAATATCCATTTCTGACCAAAAGTGGCGTCGTTCAATTTCAAAAAACAACTTTGAGTTAAAATCTGAAACAAACATAATAGTAAACTCTTCAAACAAAGATATAATTTTTTAATCAAATTAATTGGATTCTTTTATTGAGTTCTATTATTCAAATTCAAATTCAAGCGATGAGAATCAGAAAGAGGAGAAGTTTCTTGAAAACAGAGGAGAAAAGAAGAATCAGAAAAAAAAAAGGTAAAATAGGGAAATTAATTTGGATATTCTAAATTTGTAATGTAGTTTATGAAAGACCGCTGTAGGTGAATTTCTAATTTTTCATTCAGGGAAATGTCTGAAAACTCCAAATCTCTAACTGAGAAAAGCCTTTGGATTTCAAAAAAGTTTCTCAATATCATAAAGGAAAGCCTTTCATTTTTCTTCAACATTTATTCGACAAAATACAATTCTAGAGCCAATAAGCTATAATATCAGGCACTCTAAAATCCATTTTGTTGCAGTTTCTAATTTAGGTATCTTAAATTTAATTAGTTGCTGATTAAGAGGTAGCATAAGTGTATTTTTCTCTTATTTACATTCATTGTCATTCATAAAGAGTTTTCGAAATTTTTTTATTAATTCTTTTATATTATTTATAAGAAAAGAAAGTTGAAAATGCCAATGATCCTCAATTTTATGGGCTAAAACTCAACTGGTGCCTCTCTTAAAAATCAGGTGGAATAGTCATCAAATTAGTTCGTCGTAATTTGGTCAAAATTTGAGAGCTCTTAATTTAAAAGCATATAATATAAGATGAAGCCGAAAATTTTGAAACTTTTGAAAGGAAATTGAAATTAAGAAGAGAAGGCAATAAACTTTAGACCGTTTTCCATTATACTCTTCCCAGGACTCGGAGTGATAAGTTCTCAAAAAAACTATACCGATAATAAATTAATTACGATTACAAAGTACATTACATAAAGCCAAAACAATCAATACATTATATGACGTCACAATTAATTACCAATCCACTGTTAAACCATATTTCTGATTAAAAAAATCAAATTAAATTAAAATCACAATGAAATTCGTTTACACTCACTCCGAGGCCTGCTGACTTACTAATTTCCCTGAAGAAAATTAATAACAATTACCTCCATAACCACCAGGCCTGCCGGAAGGACCACCACTACTTCGGGGCGGACCACCTCCAGCCCCCGTTTGACGATAATCTCTTGCACCGAACCCACTGCTGAACCGACCACTTTTAGTGCCTCCAGGGCGCCGTGAGGTTCCTCCAGTGTGTCTAGCCTCTGAGCTCATGTTGCTGAGCCACGATGGCAGCTCTTGGTTAGCTTCGGTCAATAGAGATAACAAGTCACGCACGAGATTGTGATTCTTGTTATTGAAGAACGATGTTGCTAAACCTGTAAGAAAAAAAATAGCAGAAATGGGCGACATGAGCCTACAACAAAAGATTTCGGAGCCTATCTTATGTAGTATATAAAGTGTTTCACTTCACAGGGAAAAAGTACCGAGCAATTTTTAGGAAATAATTGATCTTTTAGACAAAAAGTTGAATTTTTCCTACCGAGAGAGACGAACCACCAAGAAAATACAAAGACTTTTGATTTGGAACAAGAAATTATTTTGAACAAACAAAAAACGTATTTTTCTCAAAACAGTTGAATTTTGCAACAACACAGATCAATCTCCAACAAAGAAAAAAATGAAATCTTAACAATAACAGTAATAGTTGATAATTCTATCAAGGAAAAAAGTTTTAATTTCTAATTCGAAAGAGTACGAATTTCCAACGAAAAAGTAGAATTTGGAGAAAAAAAGGAATTTTCTACAAAAAAAGAAGAATTTTCAACCCTGTAATGACGAGTTTTCAATAAACATAATTGAGAAAAACGCATCTTTAATGAGAAAAAGACCAATTCAATAAAAAAATACGAATTTTTCACTTACAGAATTTTTCGTAATAATTAAATTTTCAACTATAAGAATTATTTTCCAGCTAAAATGATGAATCTACAATCAGGAAAATCAATTTGCACCATAACACATGAATTCTATCCAAAAAATCAAAATTTTCAACCGGGAATAGTTCAATTTTTCTTTAAAAAAATTTCATTTTTAACAACAACAACAACAAAGTTTCATTATAATAATTCAATTTCTGACCAAACACATCAAGCTTCAGAAAAAATGAACCCTGGATGACGACGATAATAATTTTTTATAACGCATGCATGATTTGAGGCCTTTTCAACGCCTATGAAGCGGGGCTAAAGCTCTACTTTTTACTCCCACGGGAGTGCAAAGTTACGTCAGAGATTAATAATTAAAATAATGAATCTATAAGCTAGCATTTTACGATAATCAGCCTACTCACCGTAAAAACAGTGAGGAAATTTGCAGATGATAGAATTCTACGGTAAATTACGGAAAGTTACCATAAATAACTGTTGGAATTACCGTGAATTGCCGAAAATTTCCGGAAATTTTTAAACTTGAATGTTGGATAATTTATGGTAAGTTACCGTATTTCCCTGTAAAATAACCGAAAATTTCCCGATATTTATAGAAATTTTAAAACTGAATCGCGGGTAATTTATCTTAAGTAGCCATAAATTGCCTGTAATATTACATATCCGAAAATGTTAATAAATTTCCAGAAATTTTTCAACTTAAATTTCGGGTAATTCGTGGAAAGTTAACACATTTTCCTATAGAATTACCATAAATGACCGAAAAATTCCGGTAATCTCATCAGTTATATATGGAAACTTTCCATAAATTACCGTAAAACTCTATTTGTCTTCATATGAAAATAATTAAAATAAATGATCTTCAAATATCAGGAGTAGTGTTTCGAGGAATGTCTGAAATAATTCATTTGTTATAAAAAATATCGTATGCCCCGAAGGGGACTTGTACTGGAAACAACACTCATCGGAAAAGGCCCTCTTCTTTCCCTAGGCCCATAATATACTATATATTTCCTTTAATAAAAAACATTTCAACTTTTTGTCTGTCGAATCTCGCTCTTCGCGCTCGATAATGAATGCACCTCGCGCTTCGAGCTCGGCCTTTGTACTTCCCTAACATTTGTGTATAGATCTTTCGAAACTGAAAAACAAAACGTTGGCTGCTGTAATTTGATGATTGTGAATTATTTTTTGCTAAAGCTTCTGCGGCTTTAACCATTTTTCTTTCCAACCTTTTTTTCGTATCTCGTATAGTTTTGCTAACAACTTGGATTTTCTATTGGGCTGTTATTTTTTACGATTTAGCACAAACACTATGCGTCTCATGGTGAAACAGTTTAGAGAAAATTTGTAGATCTCTCCAATTTTTTTCCCCAAAATTTTTTTTCTAAACTCGTACGAATTGGCCATAGAATGGATTATTTTTATTTTTAATATTTTTGCCAATAAAATAAAAACTACGCGTCCTATCAAAAAATAGTAGCAAACAAATTTCTATGGTTAAAACCATAACCGATGGTCAGAAAAGGCCAGTTAACGAACTGGAACTTTCTTTTTGGTCCCTCAAAATGTGTGCCAAAAGGCAATCCAATCTGCTTAGTCTTTCAAAAGTTATGCCATTTACAAACACAACAACAACAACGACAGACAGATACCACCGTAAAACCGGTTTTTTCGGAACCAGGGGGTCTCTAAACGTGGAGAATTCCTTAAGTAAGCGAAAATCCTCAATAAAACCATGTCATTTATGTGGATTTTCCAATTGTTATCTTAAAACAGGGGTACAACAAACATGAATTATCGCGCATATTATGAAACTTTAATAAGGAAGCTGTAAGAAGGAAGAAAGACATTTGATCACAAACATTTTTGAAAAAGAATAAACGTACAAGAAAATATAAAAACTCGACTTTTCTAAGGCAAATACTGCTAACGCGAAAGTTGAAGGCGCTCATCGATTGACAAAAAATTATTCTTGCTTTATAATGGTCCTAATACACTTTTTTAACAGTTTCCCACAAGTAAAAATTACGATTTCCAAAATTATGTTTGTTGGACCCACTGTAACACCGCCCTTCGATTCTAGAGTTTTAGAGCATGATTCTATTTTAAAAGTTGCTAAGGACCAAAGTGTGCTATATCAGGCTGATAATGACACCTTGATCATGCCCTTTTATAGGTACGTGTATAGAGGTGGTGGATTAAGTTTGATAGGCAGGTTGAACTAGTTACCTAAATTTCCCATACGGCCAGTACGACCGATTCGATGAACATACTCTTCGACATCTCCAGGAAGGTCAAAGTTGATGACATGCGTGACGTGTGGAATATCGAGTCCACGAGCGGCGACCGCAGTCGCAACCAAGATGGGAGTTTTACCAGCACGGAAACGGCGTAGGGCATCCTCTCGCTCACGTTGCGTTCTGTCACCGTGAATACTGGTAACTGGATAACCCATCTGATACAAGAATTCTTCGAGCATATCTGCACCCTTCTTAGTCTCCACGAAAACCAGCGTTAAAGACTCAGCAGCTATAAAAGAGACACGTTACACATTATACATTACATCAGTGAAAGAGCTTTCAAATATCCAAAACGTTCTTAGCAGAAAGGACAGCTCTTCAAAAAACTTACAAGGTTCTTGAAGATTGCTCGCTTGTAACAGATCAAGTAAATACGACCGCTTGTCCTGTTCCTCAACCCAGACGATCTTCTGGGTGATATTTTCGGAAGTAGAACCCACACGACCAACGGCTAAGAAAATATAGTTACTCAGGAAATCCCTTGCCAACATCTGGATTTCCTTCGGGAAAGTAGCGGAGAACATGAGCGTCTGTCTTTCTCCAGTAGGAGGCATGTTGTCTTCTTCAACGATGCGTCGAATTTGGGGCTCGAAACCCATATCAAGCATACGATCTGCTTCATCAAGTACTAAATATCTGTAAAGGAAAATAAGGTTCGATGAAATACCTACAAGAAGAGTTATTTGATTGCTTTGTTCAAATCATGGAGTAATAGTAAGGAAACCAAACTGTGTCAGAAATCTAGTCAACATTTTTCGGGACATAGTTGAAGGGGAGAATGGACGCGGAATTATAATGCGGCTCGTCTCGATTGGTGTGGAATGTCTGAAGGGTTTACGATTAGTGGATTATTCATGATTCAAATTTACTGCCAACAAGCGACTAATCAAAAACTTCTGGCAGCTGTATCAAGTTTTGCTCGGCCCTATACCCTATGTCGAATCAAAAGCTCTTCTGCATATCCAAAAAGTTGTGAAGAATCTGCTGCATTGGGTCTCCAGATGCTCCGAGCAGATTAGTTTACTAACCAGTATTACTCGCAGATAGTTAACTGAATCTAACATCATCAGCCTCTTGCCGCGGAATGCAGGAGCTTTGACCTAATCAGGCTGGTCTCTTCCTAATAAACCAAGAGCCATGAGGGCGATGGTCGGTGTTAAAGAGAGGAAACAATGTTGACAATACGGTTGCTCATGAAGCGATCATGCGCTATTGTGACCACCGGCAGAACTAGATTTCCGTTCCCACAATTTCACTATTTTCTTGGTATACTAAGTTCATTTTCATTCTCAACTTGCATAACCTAGGAATGAAAATGAAATCGTGCATTTAAGAAGTCATCAGGTCCCAGAACCATGAAAATTATATTTAAAAAATTGTGTTCCGTAAATATAATCAACACAGCAGGAAAGTTGTGACCACTCAATGCACAACTTACTTCTACCATTGCTGTACCTAACGCCCCATATTCTCGTCCTTCCTCTAAATTCTGTCCGAAAATATATGGTTTATTTTTAATTCGTAGGCGCAATGTCGTTTGATTTTCTTACTGTTATTATATGGTTTACATAATACTTTCGTAATATCTTACCGGCAATTTTGTAACCCAATCTTGCCACGAGTGAGCATATCTACCAGTCGACCGGGAGTGGCGACTAGTAAGTGGCAGCCGCGATCCAATTCGCGCATCTGATCTGCAATATTTGCGCCACCGTAAACGACGGCGGGACGCATTCGCGATCTGTAGGCGAATTTACGTGCCTCATCGTAAATTTGTGTAGCTAATTCTCTAGTAGGGGCCAGAACAAGACCCAAAGGAAACTGTTTACGACGTCCTGAAGATGCCGGAATAGGAGGTTGTCCAGCCTCGTAAATCTGATTTAAAATTGGCACTAGGAAGGCCGCTGTTTTACCAGACCCTGTTTGGGCACAGGCCATCACATCACGACGTCCAATGATAATTGGAATCGCATACTTCTGGACTGGCGTAGGCATATCATATCCAGCTAGGCTAATACTATTCCTTATAATCTCGGTCAGCTTAACCTCCTCAAACTGAAACAAATATTTCGTACGTTAGATATCGAAGGGAAATTTGAACATATGTATCAATACAATAAGTATTATCACTTATTAAGTTCCGAAATGTAGAAGTTTAGTGATGCATTTAAGCGAGATAGGACAAGAAAAAATCAAAATTTAGCGTTTATTTCGTATTTGACGTCTTCTCATTTTTATTTTCATCTCGTACTCCTAATGTTTAGAAGTAAAGAGACGTTATGTGGTGTATTTGTGCAAATAAAGGCAAGAAAACATCAAAGTCGAGCGTTCATCTCCATCTCAGTAACAAATATCGATCTTGTCTTGGCACGAACCAAGCATTTGGAAAAATTAATCAATGACATCAACCAAAGCACCCTATAGTTCTAAAATCTAGGGTCCCAGTTCATAAGAATAAAACTTACGGATGAGATGTGTGATGGGATGTTATCTCCGGTAGCATCGACCGGGATATCCTCATATTTGCTAAAGTTGATACCAGTATTGCCAGTACCGAACAATTCCAACTCCAATCGTTCATCCCGTGCTGTTGGGAGGGTCCAATCAACCTCACTTCGTCCACCTTTGCCGCCGCCGCCGCCACCTTCCCGGTCGCCATTCCATCTGCCTCCAGAGCCTCCTGTTCTGCTATCGTTCCTGTTATCCTGCCAGCGATCATTTCGAGATTGTTCTTGCCATCGATCGTTTCCTCCAGAGCTGGGAGGGCGCTCGCCACCACCGCCGCCGCTGCCAGCGCCGCCGCGTTGACCTTCCGGATAGCGAAAGTCCCTTCCATTCTCCTGAGGACCGCCACGCCGATTGCGACCTCCAAAATTACCAAAATCAACGTCTCGACTATTACGAGAATCCCGGTAGCCGCCGCCGCCTCCACCGCTGCCTCTTCCCCTGTCTCCACCTCGGTCACCACCGTACGCCTGTCTTCCGTTGTTAGAAGGCTGCTCTTCACTTGCTGGCGCGTTGTCTACTGAGAGAAAACATTTCCATGGAAGTTGATTTATCAGAGTATGATAAGGAAGATAAATGATTAACTTATGGTGGCACGAAAATCTATTTCCAAAATTTAGTGGCATTTCCCTGATGATTAATATTCAAGTTCATTTGAGCTTATAGTATTTTTAAACATCATTTTTATTTATTTATATTTATTCATACCCATTGCAAATAGTAGATTGCAGAATAAACTTTCAATTAATTATTTTTAATTGCAGATGGAACAATATTTGCAAAATAAAAAAATTTGGAAATTTGAAAAAACGAAAATTTCGAACATTCAAATCAAGATCAATGAAATGAATCCCGACACCAAGAAAATGACTATTTTCATGTCGTCAGAAGATTGCAAAATATGATGATCTAAATGGAATTAAATTCTTTAAAATCAAAATGTTCAATTTATTATTCTTGAGATTCATTTAAGGAGCCCTTAATAGGAATTACCTGACTTTTGCTTTGCAAGACTTCAAAAGATTTTACGAGATTTCTAAGGATTTCCAAATTGACCGAGGATTTTTATTCCTTCCGAAAGATTTTAAAATATTGTAAGGGATTTCAAGGAATTCAGAAAGGTACCCACGGATCTCAGAGATTCCAAAAAATTATCGAGTGATTTTTGAAGGATTGCAGGGATTTTTATGGGCTGTCCATTTTTTATGGAATTTATCGAGATTTCCAAAACTTTTTGGGAACAAATTTGGATGGACAAATTTGTTAAACATAAGAAGAGATATATCAAAATTATACAATTATTCTACAAAAAATAGCATAGGATACCGATTTGGAGAAAAATAACATCTGTGGCTCAATTTCAGGAAATTTTCAGAATTAATGATGAATAATTTTGAAAAACTGAAATATTTTTTGAAAAATTGACCACTCCAAAGAATGACAAACTAATACATTTTAATCAGAAAATACAATTGTTTAAAAGTCAAGGGAAGTATTCAAATTGTCCATTAGTAATTATTTGCATGAAAAATATGACGGAAATTGCTAAAAAGTAACCATAATGCGTAAAAGTTGCGTTT